>JBAMHZ010251883.1:0-13700 GCA_037177395.1 Alpinia galanga | reverse complement strand
CCATTGATTAGACATTTTTTTATTTTCAATATCATGTTAAATAAGTTTGTAAGTCATTTAATACCTTGTTTCTCTAAACACTTCCATACCTCTTTTAAAATATTATCTGGTCTAATGACTTTCCCATTTTGCATCCCATTTAGAGCTTGTTCTACTTCTGAAATTTAAATTCTACAATAAAATTTAAATTTTTATACTCATTTGACCTACTTACATTACCTAAGTTAAGTTGGTTACCTAAACCTTCATTAAAAAGTTAATAAACATACTTATTCCACCACTCTTTTATTTCTCCATCATTTATTAGTCCCTATTGCATTCATTTTTAATATATCTTATTTAGATAAAATCTTTTGTCTTCCTCTCTCTCACTTTAGTTATTCTATAAATGTTCCTTTCCCCTTCTTTTGTATTCAATTTTCGATATAACCGTTCAAAAGTTTCATTTTTTTAACTTCATTCACTGCTTTCTTAGTCTCTTTTTGGGCTATTGTATATTTTTTAAATTTTTTCTCGTTCTTACAAATATATACTTTCTTATAGGTTGTTCATTTTTTCTTTCACTTTCTCCTGTACTTTCTTATTCCACCACTAAAATTCCTTACTTGGTGGTGTATACCCCTATGATTCACAAAGTACACTCTTAGATACTATTTTCAACTTTGATATCATTTTATCTCATGTCATATTAGGGTCACCATATATTTCACCAAATATTTGTACTCCTATCTTTTCTTTAAATATATTTTGTTTCCTTTCCTTTAACTTCCACCACTTAATTCTAGGAGTTATATATATTTTCCTTTTATTGATACTATGGCTTATATCCAACACTACTAACCTATGTTGAGTAGTTAAGCTTTCTCCAGGGATAACCTTGCAATCTTTATAAATTTTTCTATTCCTTTTTCAAAACCATAAGAAAATCAATTTACGATTTATTATTTTTACTTTTGAACGTGACCAAGTGCTCTCTTTTCTTAAAAAACGTATTAATTAGTATAAAATCATATGCTATCGTAAAATCCAATATAATTTTACCTTCTACATTTCTTATTCTAAACCCATAACCCCTATGCACCCTCTCATATTCCTCATTTTTCACTTCAACATATTTATTTAGATCACCTCCTATGAAAATCATTTCATTTGGCAAAATATTTTATAATACTTCATCTAGATCGTCCCAAAATCTTAATTTAATATCTTCATTCAATCCTATTTGAGATGCATATACGCTAATTATGTTTATAGTTTTTTCTCCACAACTATCTTGAGTGTTATAATTCTATTCCTCTTTCTAACAACGCCTACAACTTCATCCTTTAATGAACTATCTATAATAATACCCACTTCATTTCTTATTTTACTCTTTCCTGTGTACCATAATTTAAAACTTGAATTCTCTATCATTTTTGTCTTCTCACCTATCCATTTTGAACTCTTGCTTATTTAACACTGCACCCAAGTTTTTATGGAGATGTAGTGGTCCTTACTGAGACGTTACAGTCAGACTCTGCAACGCGAACTCTTGCATATTTATCACTACATCCAAGTTCTGGAGATGTAGCGATCCTTGCTGAGACATTACAGTCGGACCCTGCAATACATTTCTTCCAGAAAACAATCTAGCATTAGTATAATAGTTTAGTGGATCCGCCTTAGTTTAACGTTGGCTGACAACTTAACGCAACCCTCCTCCTTTATCTGGGCTTGGGACCGGCAAATACTTCACATGTGTGTATGGGATAAATATATACAACAATTTATATAGCAAGTAGATCATCCTTCTTTATGGAAATAGAAACATCTTTGTACTTTCAAAATTCTAAATTGGTATGTTTCAGTTTTGGAAGGAAACAAATAAAGAAATAAGGGAGTGACTTAAACAAGATAATGTGGGTACTATAACATATGTTCAAGTGTCAAAATCAGATATCTTAGGCTTACCTTAGAAATGTTGTAATACTTATCAAATAGATATCTTCTAGAAGGAAAAAAAGATGTGCATGCAGCAGATTTATTGTTACCTTTGTTGGATCAACAGAGGGGTCTGGGTAGATCTCCAAGTTATCCTTTTTAGTTGATAAACGTGTGGTTGTACTCTTAACACCATCAACTGTGTCTTTGACAGATTCAATTGCAGAGAAAAGACTCCGAGAAACCCAAAAATATGCCTGACTGAGAGGTGATGATTGAGACAGATCCCATGATTCTTCATGTTCGATAACTTGACCGCTTATTTGGTTTAAGGTGAAGACAGAATGCACTAGAATTTTTAGGTCTCCTCCTAAGCTTGCAATGGCAGGGTTCTTAGGTTTCCCTTTGAGAGTCCATTTTATGCTTAGAACACTTGTTGATAGCATTATCATTTCCTGCACTACCTGACAAATGAGCCAAAATTAGAAGCTCTATGGTTGCAATTTTCCAACAATCAAATCCATTGTATGCAATATTGAACGGGTGATATTGACAAATGTACAAGGTGTAAAGTTTCATTGATGCAACATTAGAGCAGCAAGTAAAAGGCAAGAGAGGCAATTCATGCACCCAGATTTACGTGTTCAACATATTCCTGAATAAGTTGAATTTAAAATAATAAAAAAATATTAAATTAGTTACCATAACTCACTTAAACAACAGATCTATTACTGGTACAGACTGATAATTGAACCTATGTCTCAGGTCCACAAAAAGTTACAAAAGATGCATAGATACTTATATGATGCATAGTGAGTAAATCATAGAAAAAGATATTTCACATTATGTAAAATTGGAAAAAAAAATTGAAAACATTATTTATTTGATAAATACATCAAGTCTTTTCATATTTTCATAATCACACCATAGCTTGTCGAATTTATGTGGAACCGCCACATTAGCGGCCCCCCACCGCTGCCCTTACATGTAAAGGGGGATAAATCAGGTATCAGGTGACCAACGCAGAAATGCGGAGTCATCGGTAGCCTGGCAGTGAACTCCAAGAATTGATTCCTTGCCCTTTCAAGCCTTAACACCGCTGCGCTAGTCATCTGGGTTAGCCCTGAGGGCTTATCTTGTCGAATTTATGTTTCAAGTCACGTTGTGTTTTTGTTATGATATCATATTCAATATTGCTATTGCTTTGATTATTAGGCAACTCATTTTGAACCTACATTCACGGTGAACATAAAGATATGAAAGCAAGTAATTTCAAGTAGCAGAAGACCCAGGACAAATCTCAATTCTTTACGTTGATCAAATTAAGGATAGTTGTACCAATTGGAAAACAATGACATTGGTAGTAGCAATGTTCATACGGAAAATGTAGCTACAAGAACTGCTTGTTTCAGTCATGGGTCTTCCAGATAATACAATTTTTCATCCTATTCAGGTCAGTGCGAGTGGAATTATGATATACTACCATAAAGGTATCAATATGATTGGATAGAATAAGAATAATACAAGCATTTGATATCTCAGCATGGAACAGAGATAGGAGATCCTACTGAGCTAATATCATTTCATTTTTGACGCATTAATCCCCTCTTTCTCCATTGTTTCACAAAATGTTATCTTGACCTCACAAGAAATGCAGAACCTCATCATCAAAAATTGTCAGGACACTTCTTTTTGAATATAAATCAGCTTCCTCACTTATTTTTTGAAATAGTAAATAAAGTAGCTAAAACATGATATAGATAAAAGGAAATAGCATTGCAAACTCTTACTACTGATGGATTTTCCAGTGCATCAATTACCCAGAGAGGTCTGTTGTATTTTTCACGTCCAACAAAGCTCCTAACTGGATCCTGCAGACAATATAAAGTATACACCATGATTCCTGAGCATGAAGATAAAATAGCTTTTTTGGTGAAAAGCAACAAGCAACCTGGGGCATATCTCACAATCTTACAGCAATTGTTGTTCACTAATCACATTAGGTCATAGGCGACGGGTCTTTCTCTTATTTCTCTTTTGTAGAACAAAAATCAGGAAATCTTGTATCAGACTTCTGATCAACTCACTTAGGATAATCCTACAAAACTGCTTATACTTTCTGAGTGTCCCAAGCAATAAGATTCTGTACCTAAAGAAAACTGAATAACTAGCAGCTAATAGCCAAAAATGGATGTTTTTAGTAGTCTTGGAAAAGTACACATAATGTCTCACGACACTTTGCCATTAAAAGAAAACAAAGTTCAAGCAAAAATACTCTGACACAAACTACATACACCTTCGCATTCACCCACAAGAACAACCACTTACCTCACTAGCATAAAATATCTGAGAAATCCATAAGTAGACCCATTTATAGGATGCGAAAAATCATGAGCTTAAAGTAATTTTCAGTGCCAGATGAGCTTAAAATATTGTTCAGTATTATATTATCTCAAAAGGAATCTTTTTGCAACTAAAATATCCATTATCCTACTTGATTGTATTTTCTAGGTAATCTAAGTTGTCAAGGTGTTTTAAATTACCTCATGTGATGGAACCCAAATTGTCAGGCTCTATTGTGTTTGATTAGGATCATATATGGAGATTGGTCCCACAAGTTACCAGTGTGCGAGAGTAGCATGTAACTATATAAAATTATCTTGACTAAATCTTATGATATTTTCTATATTGACAGTACGGTGAGTAAAAGTTTTAAGAATTATGAACATTGATTTTCTTGCATTGATTAGTATGTGCATAAACATGATTGGAATCATTTCATGCAACTTGGTCATTGTTTGATATACCAAACATATCAATTAAGATGTCAAATGAGTTTAAGGTAATATTGTTGTGCTTGTTGAATGTTGAAATCCATTTTCATGGTAATCGATATGGATTGAATCACAAGTCTACAAGATATATTCAAAATGGATTAGGTTGACAACACCATACTCTCCTCACCAATGGAAAGTAGAGAGATCTCAAAATTTACCTAACCATACAGGGATGATGCCCTATATATAGCCTGAGGTTCTCTTTCTGTTATCAGTCTATCAATAATAACATAAAAATATTTTTTCGATTAATGGGTTCTACATATATAAAATACACATCCAATAATCCAAATCTGTAAAACTTAATTAGATCACTTTTATCGGGTTTGATCCATTATAGCATAATTGGGTGTGTTACGAAAATAATATGTAAGTCCACCGAATTGGAAAATTAAATCCAGAAGATATTACTACTCATTGTTACTTATTGACACCCAGCAATAACAACCTCATTCCATGTTAGCAAGTTATACCTACATGATACCACTCCGAGTCGGCATATCACACATATTCCAAGATCTTAGGCTAAAGGGTAGACCTCCTGAGCTAGGTCAATATTCAACACTCTTGAAGGTCAGCAAGTGAATGTCATCAACTGTTAAGAAGCTCATACCTCTGATCTCTTCACTCAACTCATTCCTCGAGTTCTCAAAGTTGTTTCTCGCGCTCTCCACCAAGCTTGATTCCTCGAACTCTCTACTCCAAGCTCAGTAGGTTGCATTTGTAGCCCATCTCCAAGTATTCCCTAGCATAATTTAAAATCTTGAACTGTGCCGGATGGTACAAGTGAAATTTATCATTTCATCCTCCACTCGATACTGGTACAACACTAGCACTGCGGGATCGCAACAACCTCTGTGGGGTCATGAAGGCGGCAGCAATGTCACGATGATTGCCACGGAGGAACGTGCAGTGCGCATGGGATGAGCACAGCGAAATCAACCTTAGAATTTTAATAAAAACTTATGTTAATAATTTCAATCAATTTCTAACTATAGTTTAGATTTAATAAATAAAATCAATGAATTATTCAATTAATCTAAAAAATTCCATAAAATTTATTTATTTATTTATATATTATGAATACTAATATTTTCTATTATTATATTATATTTTATTTTATTTTTTTAATCCTATACAATTGAAATTAATTAAATTAGTGCTATTATAATTAATTTTTTATTATAATTATTTTTCAATGTCTTTTTTATTTTTTAAATTATTTTTTAATATTTAAGTTAAAAATTTATTTTAATTAATATATTTTATAATTAAAAAGTACCGAAAATGTATCAACATGGCATGATACGATCCTGAAACTATATTGTTCTGATCGTGGACTAAAACTTCAGCATGCTCAAAATTTTAAACTATGTTCCCTAAATAGAGTTGCAACCATGCAGTTATCGACCACCAAGCAGTGTGGCCTATGGTCCTATAACAGTCCCACCATAATCATCATTTCTTACTAGCAACTGTCGAATGTTGACATTCATAAGCCACCATAATTAAATCACCATTAAGTCAGGATTAACGACTGAAATGGTTGAATAGGCCTTGATTTTTTGGAGATCGCAGGCACGATCACTGCAAGTATTCTCAATCCTAGGTATATGTTTCATTTAAAGGCTAATGAATATCTAGTTTTCCTACTAGCTACTTTTTATTTGTGACTTAAGAAATGGAGGGGAAATGAAACGTTAACACCCTCTAACATTTGCTCTTGTGCGTGCAAATCAAACCACTTTATGCAATCAGACTACGCCTCCACTTCTATAATCACCACATCGGCAAACCTCCACACCATCGCCTCCACTTCTATAATCACCACATCAGCAGACCTCCACACCATCGCCTCCACCTCAGCAACATCGCTTATTAATGCACCGATCACCAATTATGTCGTATTCTTTTAAATCAATGATAGACACAATGTTTACATGTGGGAGGGCAATTTAAATTTTGAGTAGATGCCTACAAATAAAACTAACCAAAAAACTTTTGCAATTTATATTTTGTCAAATTAGGAAGTTAGAGAGCACATGTCAAGTCAATGCCCCTAACAGCCTCCCCTCTGTCTGCCGCATGTTTTGAAACAACTAAAGCTTAAAAAACAATATCCATGAGAATGTGAGGGGAAATGAAAAAACAACTGAAACCCTCAAAGAAATTACCTTATATTTGACGGAAACTGAATAAGAACTCAATGCGCGATTTCCTTCTCGCAGCTCTAGTATATCCCTAGCAAGCTGTCTTGCTGTTGATTCCACCTGAGGGCTACTGATGCACACAAATTCATTGCACAGCTCACCAAAGTTCATGCCATCAACTAATCTATCTGATTCAGATCTTTCATTTGCAACCAAAGATGTCTGACTTTCTTTAGATCCATCTACAGCTGTATTTTCACAAATAAATCTGTTTAGGCTACTTGGTGCAGCTGAAACATAAAGAAAAAAAAATAAAACACTAAGTAGAATCAAGCACAAAACAAAGGTGTTTCAGTTTTTTTTTTCCCAAAAAAAAAAAAGGAAAAAGGGAAATGCATATGGGAACACATGCCTGCAAATGCATGGAAAGTTCCATTGATGTAAAAGAAAGTGCAAGAGCAGGAACCAACTCATATGAATTCTTGCGCCTATTCTATATGCATTCTAATACACAATAATTTCTAGATTCAATGATACAACTTGGTCAGTGCAGACAGCGCAACCCTCCTACGAATGGAGTCAATGGCTACTCCAGCTTTAAATTTCAATCTTTACTTTGAGAGAGTCCGCGAAGTTAATACCCTGACTAATACTTTTACGTTAAAAATAGAACAAGCTTCTCAAATCACAATGGAAGCATACCAACGAGAGCAAATAAAAGGACTTCAATAAACCACACATGAAAATTGTTATTTTCGCCCAAAAGGAGCCAACTACTTATATTAATCAGTGAATCGAACTAAAATCACATGCACAAGCATGAAGACTAGGAAAACAACTAGAATGGGTACCTCGAGCGGCGAATCGATGGCGACGGGAGGAGAAGGAGCTGAAAAGAATAGTCGGATTGAAGGAATGGCAGCGGCGGGCGCAGGCGAGGCCACAGGGAACAGGAGGGGAGAGGGCGGAGGAGAACACAGCGGAAGGCATGGGCAGCGGGTCTGAGAAGGGTGTAGATTAGCCCATCGTTGCGGTGCGGCGGAGGTCGCTCTTGAGCTTGATGGCGAGTGGCCGCTCGGTCGCGCTCCCGCTCGCACCGCAGGAGCCCCAAGCAAACAATTGGCGGCCGTTTGAACGGACAGGATAAGGTGGACCCGCCTCGTCCCTCGCCACACCGTCTCCGTCCCAGTCAAAGCCCCCAACCCTTGGCAAAGGACTAAGGTGTCGATGAGCCATTTAGCTTGACTCGACCACTTAAACTCTTCGTGTAAATAAATCGAGCTAAAGTCAAATTTAATTGTGTGGGACCTTAAATTTTATATGGAAAATGGTCTACTTAAAAGAATATTCTTAATTATTATTTTTATTTTTAAAAATATTTTTTATAGTAAATTAAAAAATAATTTATTATATTTCTCATTTTAAAAATATACTCCTTTTTTTTTTAATAATTCAGATGTCCAAATTTTACTCTTCATTCATCTATTGGGTAAATTAAGAACGTAGTTTGTTTATGTATACTTGACGACTTCTGAAATATTATCTCTATTGGAATTTGAACGCCTTCTTATTTTATTCCCAACTTTTTTATCACTATATTACACATGTGAAAATAAAAATATTTTTATTTTAGTATTATTAAAAGGAGTTACTATAAGTGGTGTGTTAATATAAATTAATTCAATTTAATCAATATATTATATATAGAATATTTTTATATAAGAAAATATTTAAATATTAAAATTTCTTAAATAATAGACTATTTTTAGGAAAAAAATTATGATGAGATATTGTTTTGATTTTTTTTAGAAAAGACCGTCTTTTATGATTTTTAAGATCTTTACTCTAAGTAATGGATTAAAAAAAGAAAAGAAATTTAAAGCGAAAAAAAAAAGAAATAAAAAGGAAAGGAATCCACCACTCGTGGCCTCTGTAAGGTTGTCTGTGGCCACCATAATCAACTCATGGTACTATTTGAGAGACCAGAATGAGACTATTATGTAAAAGACGATTTGCTCGTCTTCAGTGCCTCTTTCAATAGGTCTTATAGCCAATACGGAACAGGTAAATTATGAGGAGCACTTTGTACCAAACTAAGGACTAACACAATAGGAGAATAGGCACCCCGAAAAGATTTACAGCCCTAAAAAATTGACGACTAGAATGAGACTATCGGATTGATGCAAGGAAGTTGGTTGAGTTTGATTTTGGATATATTAAAAAATAATTCACAAATAACCTTTTTTTTCTATTCATCCACTAGTTTACAATGAAAAAATAAAAAATATTATGATTTCTGCACAATTCATCTTTCCTTCGTCCACAGGTCAAAGTAAAGCGGAGATCCATTTGTACGCAGTGCAATAGTAAAATAAAAAGACATTTTATAAAAAAAATATAATTCAATTTTCTACTAGATAATATTTGATAATAAATTTTAAAAAACTCTATAAGAGTGATCCTCTGTGTAAAAGTTTGTTCGGTGAATAGTAAAATTTTAGCGTTGAAAATTTTTTTAGGAATGACGCTATCATAAAATTTGAATTGAATCGTTAAATTATGAGTGTTTTCTTGATATACCATATTAATTAGTGGAGATCTATAGCAATTTCGACCACTTTTATTTCAACTGTTAAAGAAGTGTTCTCATTGGACCATGGATAAGATTAACCATTCCAAGATGAATTAGGTTGAATACTCAACGCCAGCAAAAAATAATAATAATTATTGTTACAATCACTTCTCTCTCTCTTTATTAAAACTACAACCGGAATTTATTCAAAAGAAGTTATATATATACGCTAGATACTTTATTGAAATTAAAAATTATTTTTATTGATTGAATTTAATCTTCTATGCTTATTAATATGGTTATTTTTATATTATAAAATTTAAATTTTAAAATAATTTACTAATTCTATTGCTATAGTGTAGTTATTTTTCAACGTGTTAAATAATCTATGAAAATATAAATTGTTTATAAAATTTTAAATTTATATTTATATTCATATATTTTAAAATATTTTTTAAAAAATATAAATTTTTACATTTAAAATTAATTAAATTTCATGAGTATGATTATTTTTTATTTTATAAAATTAAAATTGTTATACGGAAAAATAAAAAATCCTAAATTTATGTCGTCTTTGAATGAAAATAAATTAAAAATAACGTCCTTTCGTGATTTGAAAATCAAAGACGCAATCGATTCTTGTTGAAGTATTGTTTAATTTATTATAGAAAAGTTCTTTCTTTTACTATATATAGATATATGTAATTCCTTGCATTTTCACAGGCCTATCCATTTTCGGAGTAAAGTCGCCGGTCGCAGGTCGTCGGTCGCCTGTCGTCGGTCACCAGTCGCCGGCTATGAAGGGGACCCTTGGCCGCCACCTGGCCCAGCGTCTGGTCCAGCTGGGCGTTCAGGACGTCTTCTCCGTTCCGGGCGACGCCAACCTCACCCTTCTCGACTTCATCCTTGCTGAGCCCGGTCTCCGCCTTGTCGGCTGCTGCAACGAGCTCAACGCAGGGTACGCCGCCGACGGCTACGCCCGCGCCCGCGGAATTGGCGCATGTATCGTCACTTTCACCGTCGGTGGTCTGAGCGTCATCAATGCCATCGCTGGAGCCTACAGTGAGAGCGTCCCGGTCATCTGCATCGCCGGTGGGCCCAACTCCAACTACTACGGCACTGATCGCCGCATCCTCCATCACACCATCGGCCTCCCGGACTTCTCGCAGGAGCTCCGATGCTTCAAAACCATTACTTGCTACCAGGTATAAACAAGTAAAGTAAATGCACATGATCTTCTCTAAAGATCCGATCTTGCTGCTTTTCTGAAACGTACAATTAATTAATGGAAAACAGGCAGTGGTGAACAACCTCGAGGACGCCCGGGAGCTCATCGACACAGCCATCTCTGCCGCTCTGAAGCAAAGCAAGCCCGTATACCTTTGCATCTGTTGCAATCTCGTTTCCATTCCTCATGTATCTTTTAGCCGCGAACCGGCGCCCTTCCCGCTCGCTCCGGAGTAATTAAGCCGCCTCTGTTTCTCCCATATATGGATCTTGCCTTTTAATTGAGTTTGATGATTTAAATTGATAGGTTAAGCGACCAGGTGGAGTTAGAGGCTGCGGTGGCGGCGGCGACGGAGTTGTTGAACAGGGCAGTGAAACCGGTGATGGTGGGTGGGCCCAAGTTACGGGTGGCCGATGCAGTGGACGACTTCGTCAATTTGGCTGACGCCTCCGGCTACGCGATCGCAGTGCTTCCGGCAGCCAAGGGACTCGTGCCGGAGCACCACCCGCAGTTTATCGGTACCTACTGGGGCGCGGTGAGTTCCCCCTTCTGCGGGGAGGTAGTGGAGTCCGCCGACGCCTACGTCTTCGTAGGCCCCATCTTCGACGACATAACCACGGTCGGCTTCTCCCTCCCCTTCGACATGAAGAAGAGCGTGGTGGTGGAGCCGGAGCGCCTGGTGGTGGCAGGCGGGACGGTCTTCGTCGGCGTCCGCCTGAAGGACTTCCTGCGAGCGTTGCGGGAGAGGCTGAGGAGGAACACCACTGCCTACGCCAACTACTGCCGGATGTTCGTGCCCGTCGGGCAGCTGCCGGTGTGCCAGGCCGGCGAGCCGCTGAGGCTGAACGTGATGTTGGCCCACATCCAAAGGATGCTCTCCGGGGACACCGCTTTCGTGGTCGACGCCGGTGACTTCTGGTTCAACTGCCAGAAGCTGAGCCTTCCACAAGGCTGCAGGTACACTCGATCGAATGGTTTAATTCTTCTTTTTACGATCGATGGATATTAATCATTTAATTATCTCAGTTACATGTCGCAAATGCTGTATGCATCCACTGGATGGTCAGTGGGCGCCACGTTGGGGCACGCGCAGGCCTTAAACGGCAAGAAGCGGGTCATCGCCTGCGTTGGAGACGGTAGCTTTCAGGTACCATGCAGGCACCCCCATATTTATACTAATTTACTACATCAATTATTAAGTCGATCGACTGAATGACCTTTCCGTCCGATGACGTAGATGACTGGGCAAGAAGTGTCGACGATGCTGCAACAGGGACAGAATAGCATCATCTTCCTCATAAACAATGGCGGCTACTCCACAGAAGTGGAGATCCACGATGGACCGTACAACTCCATTAAGAACTGGAACTACACTGCCTTTGTGAACGCCATCCACAATGGCGAGGGTAACTGCTGGACCATGAAGGTTTGTTTGTATATATATATATAATCAAGTTTAATTAATTGATTATTGTAAGCATGAAGATGACAGTTTCGAGTAACATATGTGCATGTGGAATTAATTAACATAAATCAATGTGCAGGTGACAAATGAGGAGGAGCTGAAGGAAGCCATCGATGCGACGATGGGGAGAAAGAAAGAGTGCCTGTGTTTCCTCGAGGTCATCCTTCACAGGGATGATACCAGCAAAGAGTTGCTCCAGTTCGGCCCTAGGCTTGCTTTAGCTAACAGTAAACGCCCAAATACCAATCATGTGTTGTAGACAAATAAATAATGAGCACAAATTAATGCAAGTCGATATCGAATAATTTGAAATTCATAAATACAAGATAATAATATTGCTCCATCAATTGTCTAATAACGCTAATTATGTAGCATATCCTTCATAGTATTTTCTAGTCTATCTCTTTAATCATATATTTGTTAGCGAAGTATATATATATATATATATATATATATATGTATATATGATCCTTGTATTGTTGTCTTTCACTCTTTCACCACTCGAGGGCACTGAATTTAGGAGGAAGGAAAAAAAGGAGAAGGCAATAAAAAGAGTGAGAGTATGGAAAGGAAGAAGGATAAGAATTGATTATGTACAGTGAGTCTCAATATATATATTTTATAAAAAGGGTCAACTTAATAGTGTTTAATAGTGTTGAAATATTGATTTTTTTCCGTTATAATTAAGTCTAACTACAAATATATATGTTAATTGTTTTGAGCCGAGATAAGAAAATGGAGGACTTCACGACTGAGTCGGATGGAGCTGGTTGAATGCAAACATCGGGTCTTCGTTCACCAAGAGTGGTTCAGCCGTGGATCGTGGAGGCCAGAGCTCCTGTGACAAGTCAAGAAAATGGTTAGGAAGGGCACCGAGAGATATCTCGGCAAATCCCCTCCGACATTTAAGTCAGGTGGAATTATAGAAAAGGGAAAAGTTAAGATGAAGAGAGACCAACCTCTAGTTGATATGTTATTACCCATATATATAGGGAAGAGTTTGCCGGTGTGCAGATCCCATGAGAGGTACGGAGGGGATGGGAGGCCTTAAGAGAGAGGGGTCCCTTAATAGAGAGGCATGATTGCATTAATGTGGCAAGATGTCATGCAGGTCCAGAGTGTACGGAGGTATTACTTCATTAATGAGGAAGGGCGTCATACGGGTTCAAGGGTGTGAAGAGGGAATGGCATGGGGATTGCGGTGAATGCCCATACTAGTGGGGCAGCCTTACCCTTCCCCTTTTTTTCTTGGGGCTTCGGGGAGTCCGATCTAATGAATCCTTTTGCCAAGATAAAACATCGGATGGGTGTCTTCGACCGAGCCGAGATACTAGATGGGCATCTTCGATCCAGCTGAGATACTGAGTGGGAGCCTTCCACCAAGGTGAGTCGTGAGTGAGGTAAGTTGTTACTGATACATACTAGATTTTTGGTGGGCTTGAGCCTACTTGTGCTCCTTTTGACTAAGCTCAACCTCAGCTTGACCATTAACTTGACTTTGCCACATGGTGAGAGGTATTTTTCCCAC
>JBAMHZ010251775.1:0-13700 GCA_037177395.1 Alpinia galanga | reverse complement strand
TATGTTATTTGACATTTCATAAGTTTAACTGTCACAACGAACTTTTTTTGAACTACTATAATTAGGAATTTTGAGTCAGAATAACGTTTAGCATAAGCGAATAATGTACATATGCAAATTTAGTTTCTCGCTGATAGAGCACAAAGAGGAGGCTAACGCTATTTCATCAAATACAAACTGCAGTGAAAAACTAAGCCATCAAAATATTCAAGATGATTTCAAACAATTTATTAATCACATATAGTGTAGCATAAGAAAAATACATATGAATAATATAAGTGCAAGCATCCATTTCACAAAAAATGAATAGTGCTAGAATGCAAGCAACAAAGGTGCCCAAACGCATGTCCTGCTGTTGTTACTCGATTGACAAGAGCAAATGCATGAACTGTACACAAGGGCAAGCCAACCCACATGACAATAAGCAATGCTGAGAAGGAAACTCAAAATGCAGAATTCAAGCCAGATTCACCAAAGCTTGATGATTCATGCAGGTGGACTTGAAGATAATGATGAATTCCAGCCGCCTTACACCAGCACCCGCAGCAGACGAAGATGAAGGAATTATTTTGTTGGATCCATCAGCAGAGGGACAGAGAGTGCAGGAATGATGGGGCAATCTTCAGGTTTGATGATAGAGGCTGAGCACAGAAAAGATGGCTAAAGGGTGCTTGGGCTGCTGTTTGTTCGAGTGAGTGATAGGAAAGTAGCGTCTACTCCAGAGGCAGCAGGTGGAGCATATGGAGTAGTTGGAATTGTGTAGACTTCAAAGATCTCTTCAATTCCTTCATTGAAATACAAAACATCCTGCATTGTGAATTGGTGGTACTCTACGTTCTATCGCAAAAATCTTTTCTCCCAAGCATACACGGAGTTCTCGTGAGCTAGTCTTGCCTTCTCGGCCAACAAGGTCTCCAGCTGAAGTTGAATCTGTAGAGAGAAGCAACAAATAGGAAAATCATGTCTCAATGGAACACCAAAGCAACTTCTTGCTCTTAAATGATAAATTTCTTACAAATGAAACCTTGATACTTGAGGGAAAAATTAACAAATAGTACACATGATTGATTGACAACAGAAAATACAAGAATCAAGAGGGTAGGTATTCCTTATCTTTAAAGAAACTTGAAAAATGGCAATCATCCAATGACAGAATACCTCAAAAAGTAAAGAGTAACCAACTGATTTAAGAAATATATATCCTGCCACTAAATTATGAAGTATACTAGATAGGGGACTAATAGCACGCACTAAATAGTCAAATATGATAGTCAGTAGCATGCTTGCCCATAATGAACTTTGCCTTTTAATGAAAAACAATTTGAAAACATGCTGCCTATGATTCTTCTGGCTATACGTTACATTTCAAACATTTATAAAAGAAATGTAGAACTTAACTATGTTGCAAGAATTTGGCACCTGATGCACATGAAAAAAGATTGGGAGCTCATCCAATTACAAAGTTGAAGGACAACTAGCTTAATTTAGTTATGAGGTCAATGCTACTATATTTGCAGGATGACAACATCACTAGTATACAGTTTAAATGTGAGAATTTTATTAGTTGAAAATCATTGAGTAGGAGAATTTGGTTGTAGAGCACTATGCCAGAGATAATGACCTAAAACACTGTTGAAGGGATCCATCAGGCATATTTTAAAAATCAGCTTAACTAAGAGTTTCCTGAGTTTAAAATCTTTCAATTTTCGAGTATCAGCCTAACTGAGTTGAATCTAGGGATACATAAACAGCCATTATGCAAAGAATACCAGATCATCCTCTTCAGGTCCATCTCCCTTCTCATAGTTTTCCCTGAGCATGCTGTTCTCTTCTGCTAGTTGAGCACAGCATTCTTTTGCAAAAGCAAGATCTGCTTTGACAGTTTTCAATTCCCTAAGAAGAAGTTTGGTTTTTGCAGCCATTGCATTAGCAACCTGAAAATTGCAGCCATTTCATCCAACCAAAAGGTATGAAGTAATTGAAACTTCGTAGAATCTTGTAAATTGTGAATAAACATATCAAAATAATATTGAATTTTGACAGTTTCCTTATTGAGTTATAAAAAAGGAATTTAGATACGCTGAATACAAAGATAGATGGTTTAAATCCCTGTATAAATATTTAATGTAATTTTAATGATGAAATACAGCAATGAACACTTTATTTTTCGAAATTCAGCAACTTGAGTTTAAGTGGAATAGATACACTATCACAAGATTTAAGTGAATAGCAATCTGAAATGAGAATCAAGAACCTCATTCCTGGGTAAAATACAAGATCACCACCATGTAAGGTATTTCTTAAATGACAATATAGGAAATACACGATGATCTAGTTTTATTGAAGTTATGACAAATATAATTTAATAAATAAATTGAAAGACAAGAAACCTGATTGTAGAGCCATCCTCGTCTTTAGCGTCGTCCAACTAGAACCGGAATAATTCATGTGGAAGAAGAAGCAGCGGAAGAAGAAGATTGATCTTCCAAGGGAATTAGGGTGACAGCACCGTAATATTTCTTGTCAATGGGGAACAAGAAATTAGGTCAAAAGGAATCCCTAAACCCTTGGGGACCAACCCATATTTATAGATCTCATCCATCATCAGCCCATAGATAATGATGGATGAGATTAATGGGTTCTACACATATGAGATCCACATCCAAAAACCCGATACCCAATAACCTTAAGTTAGATCACTTAACGGGTTTCGGTATCACGGGTCTTAAATCGCATGTTAGCCCACCTTAAGGGATATTAAAATCCAACATCTCTTCCACCAAAATTTCACTCTGCTTCTTCTCCAAATTGAAGTCCTTGACGTGAATGATAGCACACTTCTTCTTCATTTCGTCGAAGCACATTTTGAGATCCGAAATTGACCATGAAAGCAAAGCCTTCTGTGTGGGGTTACCGGTGATCTCTACCTCCACCATTGCGTTAGGCTGGTAGACACTGCTGGTGATGTTTAATCCGATGGCTTAGCACAACAATGCTAGGTTAATGAGCCCATGGTCTCGCAAGCCAAGAGCCGTCGGACCATGGCGTTGTCCTTCATCATTCTCTTCATGGAGAAGGTCAGCGTCAGCGTGACGGCTAGCGGCAACCCTTCGGGGATGGCAATGATGATGATGGTGATGGCATCGTGGAAAATGTTGACAAGGCCGTTGATGGCGTCAGAGGTGCTAGCGTTGTGCTTATTGAATTTGGGTCATCCGTCGTCGCCCTTGATGTTTCCGGTGAAGTACTAGACCAGCAGCATGGTGAAGATCAGAGTTACGATCACGATGTCGATCTTCCTGATGCTCGACGTCAGCCTCTAAAGCCGCTCATGCAGTGACATCATTTCGCCGTCTCATTGGTGATGGAGCTCATCGTCTCGCCCCCACATCGTGTCGGCAAACCAAATAACAATATTGGCAATCATAACTAATCCCAGCTTATAAACCAAAGGGGATTTTTCTAAATAGGTAAGAGAGCGAAACTTATTACGGAAATAAGTAAAGATAAAACTTTTTACGAAAATAAGTGAAAGAGAAGGTAGTTCCGGGATTAAAATCTCGGAACTATTTTTTTTTTTTTTCATTAGGTTCCGGGATTTTAATCCCGGAACCCGTTTTTATTTTTTATTTTTTTTAATTAGTTTCGTTTTTTTTAATTAAACATAATTTTTTTTAATTAAGTTTACCGTGTTTTTTTGTTTTTTTAATACAAATGGGATTCGTGTTTTAGTTTTTTTTATTTAAGATTTGTGTTTATTTATATTATTTTTTATTATTAATTATTAATTTGCCGGTTTTTTTTAGTTTTTAAAAAACTGAAATTTTTAATTAAGTTTTTAAGTTTTAATTAAGTTTTTTTTTATTTTGATTTAAATTAAGTTTTTTTTTAATTAAGTTTAAAAATTTGACTTTTTTTTCTCCAAAAAGTTAGGATTTAAATTTCGACATTAATTGAATACTGTGTATTAATTGATTAATACTGTGTATGGTGAATTAATTGATTAATATTGTATATAAATGTTTTAAAAATTATTATAAATTAAAAAAAATTATAAAAAAATAAATCTTTTTATTAAATTTTTAATTAATAAGATTAATTTATAAAAATTATTTAATTAATTATTTTAAAAATAAATAAAATATTAAAAAAAGACATTCACGGAAATCTCGCTTCATTATTTAAATATTGTGTATTAATTAATTAATACTGTGCGTAATGTATTAATTGATTAATCGAGACTGTATATGTTCTATTAATTAATTAATGCTATGCGTGGTGGGTTAATTGATTAATAGTGGTGAAGTAATTAATTAATACTGTATATGATTTATTAAAAAATCATTATAAATTTATAAAAAAATAAATTATTTTATTAAAATTTCACCGATCATTGTTGACGTTGAATTCTAGTATATCCACGCTTTTGAAAATCACTCAATCCAAAATTTCAGCTTTTTTTTTTCTCAAAAAGTTAGGATTTAAATTTCGACAATATTTTATATCAAATTGTTGACCACAAATTGTTGACGATTAGTCCAGATGTTAATCTCCTTTGCCCATTCAACCCTCCAATCAACCTCGCTCTTTCCCTGTTGACTGGTTGAATAATAACTACAATGATGAAAAGGAGGAACAGGGATAAACTGGAGCCAGCCGAAATTTTATATCATTCAATTTTATAAACAAATCTTAAAAAAAAAAATCATGTTCCGAATTAAAATCCCTACGGATTGGAATTATCATTTAAAAAATGTAAACTTAAAAAAAAAAGCCGATTGGAATTATTAATTAATTAAAATTTCAATTGGGTTATTTAATTAAAAAAATTTACTTAATTAAAAAAAATAAAAAAATAGTGTGTTCCGGGATTAAAATCCCGGAACACATTAAAAAAAATTATAAAAAAAAAATTTGTTCCGGGATTGAAATCCCGGAACAGGAAGAAAATTAAAAAAAAAAAATTTCAGTTACAGGATTTTAATCCCGGGAGTTATTAAAAAAAATAAAAAAAAAGTAATTCCGGGATTAAAATCCCGGAATTAAATTCTCTTACCTATTTTGGTAATAAGATTTGAGTTTTTAATCCACGCCTATTTTAAAAAAATTCCCGTTGGTTTGTGTCTGCAAGAAGGACAGTTTGTGTCGCAACTATGCGCGCACATGTGTTCTCCTTGTGGCCCAGCACTGACTGCAGTAATGGAAGCAGCTCTAATCTTTAGCATCTTGCCTACGTTGGACTGTTCCGAATGCACTGAACTGCTAGTTATGCAACCGAAGAGGTAGATGGTAGATCGTCTTCTCCGAGACGATTGAATAGACTTAAATCTGGGACCAGCTCATGCAGACAGGCAACCTATACTCTGACAAGCCCCAGCCTGTCCACTGTTCAAGCACATTCCACAGCGGAATCTCGTCTCTTCTCTCGAAACTGAAGAGAAAAGAGCAAAGAGGAAAGAAGATACTTTCTCCCGTCCTACAGTCGATGACATGTAAGAAAGCAGATGGCATTGAAGGGAAAGTGCACTTTTAATTCTCACTCTTTGTTTTCTTTTCAGGAGTCGTTATTCGCTTGGAAAGTTGCAATTTCGCACGGTAGATCTGTGTGGAAGAGTAACTTTGAAGGCTTAACCGAAATCTTAGCTGAAATTTTGCGTTCTAGAAGAGAAAAATCGTTTTGGATTTGGGTCTTAGTGGGTGTTAGTAGACGAGAAGCAGAGGAAGCAGGAGGAAGAGGGATGGCGCGGAAGAACCAGGGGAGTCAACGAAGCCGCGCGCAGCGCTTGGTCCTGTGTCTGCTGGCGATCTACGCTTCCGGAACGGCGGCTCACGACTTGCGTCCGTTGGAGCACGGCGTCGCGAACCAGAAGGACCCAGGGCCGGCGTCGCCTGCCATGATTGCCTTCTTCCATGCCCAGCCGGAGGAGGAGCCGCTCCCGGAGGCGCAGAACGTGACTTGGAAGGTAGCTCCTATGTCGCCGCAAGGGCGGCGCCATCCGAGGACGGGCCTCCTTGCCGCCGGTGTGGCTTTCGGTGCTGTCGGTGCCGCACTTCTCGCCGTGGCGGCGGTTGCGTACGTCGCCCACGCCCGCCGGTGCAGTTCAGGGAGTGGGACCGCTTGGTCGATGGGCTCAGCACGCAGAAGGAGCTGCCCGGAGGTCCGATTGGGAACTCCGTAGATACAAGTCTGGCTGTTGGATTACGAACCGAGTAAATCTCGAGCTTGTTTTGTGTTCGAAAAGTAAGTCTGAAAGCTTCTGTTGTTATCATGAAATTTTACTCCTTCGTCATGGATCAGACAATGAACAGGAGCAGCAGCAGTAGCACTCGAAGCATAATTGTGTTTGCTGTGAATTTATCTTCTTCAATCTCGAGATTATTGAGATATCAAGTATATATTCAGCACAAAGTGAATCGAACTTATTTTTATGTGTGATAAAAGAACTGGAACTGGAAATTATGCTAATCCTTGTTAACCTATATAGACAATTACGCGTCTAAAGACAACAAATTTGCCGATCTTTTCAGAGCAGCAAAAGCATACACAGTGGAGCTAAAAGATCTCAATTAAAATGCTTCCCACCACACCACAGGCATTCCTTTGTCTTACGTAATAAACAGATAAATAAAGACCTGACCTCCTCACAAGGCAGTGTGCTCCGGCAACAGCAGAAGTCAACAGCAGCAAAACAATTTCTTCTGGATTCAAGTTTGCAAGGAAATAGTTAGATGACTTTGTACAAAGAGACATTTTTGAGGTAAAAAGGGATGAGGATGGATGCATACGCTCTTTCTCGGATTCTGGTAGGGTGATTCTGGTTTGAGATCATTTACGTCATTTCTTGTTGGGACTGGGGGATTAGAATTGCTTGTCTTCTTGTCATTCCGAGCTTTGGTAAATATAACAGTAAATCCTTCGGACGAGGCAGGATTGTTGACATCCCATTCTCCGAATTTTGGCAGCGGATGACCCGTCCCCTGCTGCATGCCAAAAGAGAGAAATGTCATCAGTCCTTCAAGGGGAGAAACAGATAAGTGGACGACAAAATGGAAGAAATGCTGATAATGAATCAAACATGCATGCCATTGCTGAACTCATTCAGAAACAAGGAACAACGATTTTATAGTACAGGCATCTCTCCTGCTATCTACACACTGAAGGATCATTAAGCATTATTATGTTCTCTGTAATTTCATCTCGAAATGAGCAAAATAAAAAATTGGGGAAGTTTGCCGAATCTACCAGTCGAACAATGAAGATCTATCTATCTATATCTTCTCTAATTTTTCAGGAAAACAAAAGGCAACTGTCCCTGTGCTTCAAAACCCTTTTTTTTTACAGAAAAAAGGGTCTTTCTGAAAAATAGATAATTGGAGCACAATTACGTCAGCTGCAAAGCAACTATAAACAAAAATAAAAAAGATAAAATATGCAGAGACTTCTAGTTTTTGCAATTGCAGATGGAATGTTTTTGTCGATGAAAAAAAGAAGCGTCTTCCTTGTAGTCAGAAGTATACCGATTTCACTATCAAAGAAGTTAATTATTCTCCAAGAGGAGTGTTTGTATATTGTAATGGCAGAAAAGCTGATTATGAAGCGATCGAACAGGTTGGACCTCCTTAGGGTAAAAAATTGAAGATATCCAAGGCATTAGTAGTGATTTCCATACAACAATAAGATATGATGTAAAATTCCGGTTAAATTATCATTTTTTTTTCTTCTCGGAACAAACTAGGGGCTAATATGAAATCGTATTTCTATACCGGAAAAAAGAACGAAACGACACATTTGAAAACCACAAGCCATGATCCACCAAAATGTAATAAAATTGCATCTATAAAAAGGGGAAAGTAACTTGATTCGTAGAATAAGAACCTCACGTTTACAAACCCTCACAAGTCGCCGGAATAAGGGCAAACAACAGGGGAAAAACATGGGAATGCTCGACAAAGGAAGACAATATTACCGACGCCATGATCGGGCCAAGCAGAAGCAGCGAAGACCGGAGGCGGAGGCGGAAGAGAGCCACACCGAATCAATCGTACAAGCGAGATCGGGAAGTCGGAAGGCGGGAGAAAGGAGGAGGACGAGAGCACGTTTCGCGAGAGGAGAACAAACAGCGAGACGATGCAATCAATAAAAAAGACCGTTTTCCTTATTGCGTATTTAATATTTATTAATCCCTGTGGAAAGAAAATGATTTTACCCAGTTTGTACCTTTCAGTATTTGGAGAGAGCCGCAAAATCACACCGGGTCTAACAGGGGGTACATTTGGCGAAGTGCACTTCAAATTAACGTGTTTCAGTTTGCCATGAGGCGGGTCCACCGTCATTTCGCGCTTCGTTGGTTGTCTCATGCAATGCATGGCCTACGAGGACAGCGGATCACGAACTCGAACGATGAAATTTAAGGAGGATCCCTTTTGGCCGTTGATTCGGTCGATTTAAAAATCACGGCTGTCCACAACAACAAAAAAAAGGGTAAAAATTAATGGCTACGATTTAAAATCGTTCAGATCAGACAGTCGAAAAGGAGCTTCCATAAGTTGTGTTACAGAGGACTCTTAACATTTTATCCTGTAGGTCGAACATCCGTAATAGGCAATTAAATTCATTAACTCGAATATACAGCCATTAGAATCAAATAATTGAATATTATTAATAAATATTCGAGAAACTATTTGCTTCATCATTTATTTTAATTTTATTTGTTTTTTTTTAAATTTGTCCACAGACTAACAATATTGCACTTCAATTAATTTCCCATATCTATAAACACTGGACGCAAACCCTACTTTTTTTTTTCATCCAGAGGGAAACGAAGCAATTGACTAAACGCCCACTCCGGCGGCGGCAGCGAAGGATTTCGCCGTATCGTAGGACGCGTGAAGGCCGAAGAAGAAGTAGTAGACGAGCAGAAGTAGAGTCCATATCGAAAACCTCACGTACGACGGCCCGTCAATCGACCCGAGTAGGAAGATGTTGATGGCGATGGACGCCGAAGGCAGCCACGGAACCAGAGGAACACCCCATGTTTCCGGTGTCCTCGCTTGCGGTACTGCCCACCACAAGTACCCCGTCGCCGCCAGCCACACAACGAGCGCCACCGCGTACCAGACCCACCACTCGACTCCTCTCGCCCAGAGCAACGCCATCGCCATGGAGGCGGCCAGGATCACTACGATGGAGGCGACGAGCTTTTTTCGGTTCGCCTCAGTCGTTTCACCGGTGACGTAGTAGCGGCGGACGAGGAGAGCGACGGCGACGAGCATGAAGATGAATAGCGTGGAGATCGAGAGGAGGTTGGCGAGGATGCCGAGGGAGGTGAAGAAGGCGATAACGGCGGTGGCGACGAGCATAACTATGGTGGCATTGATGGGGGTGCCGGTGGCGCCGTGCACCTGCGCCAACCATGGGGGTACCATGTGAGTACGGGCGATGTGGGTTAGGTAGCGCGCCTGGCCCACGGCTGACACCAGTAGCACCGTCGTCATCCCCTTGAGAGCGCCGAAGGCGACGATGTATTTGGCCCAATCCATCCCAATGGCCGAGAACGCCACCGAGAAAGGTGCATCGGGGTCGATTTCGTAGTAGGGCTGCATCATGCAGAGCGTGACTGCCATCAAGCAATAGCACAATGTGATGATGGCCATTGACCCCACGAGCCCCAGCGGAATATCCTTCGCCGGGTTCTTGGTCTCCTCCGCCATGGTGGCGACGGCGTCGAAGCCGATGTAGGCAAAGAAAAGCACGGAGGCGGCCGCGAACATGCCGCGAGCGCCAAAAGGTGCGAAGTCAGCGGTGAGGTTCTTGGTGTCAGCCTGAATTAGCCCAGCAATGATGATGAAGAGGATGATGACGAGGTGGACTATGGAGGCCACGTAGTTGAAGCGGGAGGACGCCTTTGTAGATATCACGGCAGCGATGCAGATCAAGGCGATTACAACGACGGCGATAGGGTCGAGATGGCTGTAATCGGGGGCAAGGTTGGTGGCGTGGATACGGAAGTCGTTCGGGCGGTGGTTGAGGAGCGTGGCGAAATAGGACGTCCACGAACGAGCGACGGCCGCGCCTCCGATTATGTACTCGAGGATGATGTTGCCGGCCGTCACGAAGGCCACGAAGTCACCGAGCTCCACCCGCAAGTATGCGAAGGAACCACCTGACCACAGTTTATTCTCGCATCGTCAATCTACGTTCAACTTCAATAACAAAATCTCTTACGCCAAAACAGGCAGGCTCGATTCGCCGGGTGAGGAAGAGCGGCGTCTTACCGGCGACGGGTATCTCGATGGCGAACTCGGTGTAGCAGAACACAGAAAGCATCGCGGAGACACCGGAGACGACGTAGGAGAGGATGACCGCGGGCCCAGCTGCATCACGAGCCTCCTGACCAGTGAGGACGAAGATGCCGGAGCCGATGACCGCGCCGATCCCGAACCAGATGAGATCCCACCAGGAGAGGCTTTTCTTCATCTCGTTTCCGCTTCGAGCCTTGATCTCGGTGATCTCGATCTTGTCCACGGAGCGAGCCGTGATCCGATCCTTGAGGCGGAGTACCGTCTCGCCAAGCGCCTTTCTGTAGCTGGCGATGCTCTGAAACGACTCCTCCGGCAGGAAGTCTTCCTTGCTGCAAGAGCACAACCGCCTCTTCATCTTCCCGCTCTCCTCGGTTTCCCAAACACTTCCCATTTCCAAAAACCTTTAAAAAAAAAGAAAACTACTTCTCAGTCGCAAACAAATCGCAGAAAACTACTCACAAAAATTAAAATCAAACACACCTGCAGAAGAGCGTTTGACGAAGAACAAAATGGGAAAGCGGAGGAGATTGGAGGGGAGACGGCGGCTTCAGGGGCCGATCGGAAACGAAAAGGGTTAATTTGCTATAAATACAGAGGGGGTAAGGGATAGGTATAGAAAGGGTAGAGCAGTGGTTCACCGGGCAGAAATAGAAATTCGAGAAGCCCACATTCCGTCCCGGTTCCAACGGCCGGTGATCAAATCTGGATAGACTTATTACGTTGAGATTATCTTGGTTGAAGATCAATTCATAACCGTTTAAATTTGAATGGATATGTAAATATTTTTTTAATGAATTAATTAATAATGAACAATTTAATTATATAAAATATGAGCCCTACCAATTTTGTCCCTCCGCCGCCAGCTGTCAAACTGTCATTCATGGTTCTGTTACCATAATTTGCCCTAATCATGAAATGATTTCTTGCATAAAAATTAATAAATTTAAAATAAAAAAAATAAAATCATGGAACGCTTTTATATCATCCAAATCGTTTGAATTTAATTAAAGTCATTTCGACCTAATTAAATTCATAGTAAAATTATTATTATTATGTTATAGCAACCAATTAATTAACTACTATAAATTTTTACATTTTGATAATTACTAAAAAAAATTCTAAAATAAAAGTATGTTTGGCATTAAAAAAATACAGTGAGATATCCTTTATAGTTTTTTTTTGTTTAAAAGAACTTTCTTTTGATGATTTTAGAAATTAGAAAAACACTTTTTATTTTTGTCCATATCTATGTTTTTATTTTCCGCGAATAAAAAATAAAAAAATGACTAATTATCACAAAAAAATAATCAACTTATAAATTAAATTAAAATTAATTTTTTTTATAAAGTTAATTTTTATATTTTTCACAAAATATATAACATTCCAATCCAAGGGATTTCACTTGCGACAAACCACAATTTAAATTTTTTAATTTTTATTCATAGTAAACTCAACATTTATCTATTTAAATTTATTTATTTAATTTACTAAATTATTAAAAATTATCATTTAATTAATCTTATATGGCGAATGTATACTTCCATTTAAAAAAAAAAGTGCAACGTGTTAAATTGCCCCGAAACAAAAGTAATCTTCAACTTTTTTATTATTTTTTTTCGAAAAAAACAAATGCTTTTTTCCATATGCAATGCATGGAAATAATGAGATTCGGTTCTTTCTTGCAGCATTTATGATGGATGACTCACTCTTTCTTCTTCGCTTCTCACTGGTTTGTGCTATTAAACCTCTAACATGTTTAATCCTCCGCTGCACATCTACGACATTGTTTTCTAGCTCTGCTTTTAAAGCCGAGTCCCACGCCTCAGCAAACTCTCTCTCTGTCTGTCTCATTCTCTCTCTCTCTCTCCTGCAACGCACTTTGATGGGAAGAGAAAGCGAGAGGCGACCGGAAAAGGCGACAGGGAGCTGCGGGTGACAGAGCATGCAGCAGGCCGCCGCTGCTTTGTCTTTCCTTACCATTCTCGCCTCCTTTCTTGTCTCTTCCTGCAATCATCAACTATATGGCGTAGATAAGCATTCTCGTCTAAGCAAAATCTTGTCTTGGTTAAACCTCGCGCCGCGCCCTTGTTTCTGCTCTCTCCCGTAGCCTCGCCCTTATCGGTGAAATAAAGCCCCTATCTCCATCTCTCTGTCGGTTCTAGTTCGATTAGGCATTTAGCTTAGCTTTCGAGCTAAAGTTGCCATTCCCGAGAAATGGCAGCTTGTATCTGAGTTGGGAACGGCGGAGTTGTTTGTTTGTTTTTGTTTTTTTAAAGTATTTCGATGGTGAAGTTTTGATTTTCCTGGAACTTGAGCTGTTTTCTGGCGAAGTTGTTGAGTAAGCGAGACAAAGATCCGATACATTGCCCCTTCTTTTGTTCTTGCGGCGGAATGGGGTGCACGTACTCGAGGGCGGAGGTGGACGAAGTGGTGTGGCGATGCAAGGAGCGGCGGAGGCTGGTGAAGCGACTCCTCAGCTGCCGGGCGGAGCTTGCCGCCGCTCACATGGCGTACCTCCAGTCCTTGAGGAACACCGGTGCGACTCTTCGGCAGTTCACCGAGATTGAGACTATGGTACCAACTGGTACTCCCCCTACCGACCTCACATTGCCGCCCTCACCTCCCCCGCCCCCGCCTTCGCCGCCGCCGCCTAGTTTTAGTCCTGTCGCAGCGAAGGAGACAGTGGAGGAGAAAGCTTCCGATGAGGACTCGAGCGATTCAGAAGACGACCAGAACTGCTCAACGCCTCCGCCTACCGTCCCCGGCTCGGTCTGGGAGTTCTGGGATCCGTTCAGCCCACCTGCTTCCTCGAGCTTCACCTCCCCACTGCCTCAAAAGGACTCAGGAACTCTCATTCAGGCTGCCGGCGAAGAAGAGAGCTGGGAGGAGACCAAATCGGAGTTCGTGGAGGAGGAAGAAGAGATGGAGGAAGAAGAGAAGGTGGTCCCCAAAGAGGAAGCTTATGCTGTGACATTGAATGTGGTGGAGGACCAATGCACATTGAAGGAGGTGGCCGACGACAATTCGTCAGTGGTGAGTTGGCTAACCAAGGACACAGACATGGGGATGGTCGTGTGGAGGAGCAAGAAGACATTGGCTGGGATCATAAAAGAGGTGGATGAGTATTTCCTGAAAGCTGCAGCCGGAGGGAAGGATGTTGCAGTTGTTTTAGAATCAAATCGCAGCTGTTGTCATCCCTGGGATATCGAAAAGAGGAAAGGTATCTTTATCTCATCTTCTTTGTATGATGCTGCAACTACTCATGATGCTCTAAGACAATTTTAACTTCATTGTCATCGCTGTTGGAGTTATAAGGAATAATCTGAACTTAATTTACTGGAAATAAATTCAGACTGTTAATAACGTATGCCCACTAAGGGGCATTATCTCATGACTCC
>JBAMHZ010251665.1:0-13701 GCA_037177395.1 Alpinia galanga | reverse complement strand
TTGCCGATTCGGATATGCGGTGTCGCCCGAGCGTTTCCTACAAAGTGTCCTCGTCTTCGACGAGCGATCCCGGGTTGCGGAGCGTGCAGTGGGTCTTCCTAGGGTGCCCGGGCGTCGGGAAGGGGACGTATGCCAGCCGCCTCGCTCGGCTCGTCGGCGTACCTCACATCGCCACAGGGGATCTCGTCAGGGACGAGCTTGCTTCCTCTGGACCTCTCTCTAAACAGGTAATTCTTGTTAATATTGGATATTTTTTGCTTTTGATTTGCTTTACGAGTGATTTCAACTAGATCGCGAGGATTCGAGCTTGATTTTGATCTAATTGAGGAGGCATTTAAGTATAATTCGATATCTTGAGTGGAAAAGGAGCGATTTTTGGCTTAATTTGTGGCATACCATCCTTGCGAGGATGTTACATCAACTCTAGCCCCACTTGTTGGAATTGACAAAACCGAAAAATGTAGGGTCAACGTCAATATGGTAGATGTCTTAATCTTCCATCTGAATTCGTTACCTTCAGTTTCAACAACAGCAATATACAAACACAAATTGCTAACCAAGAGCAATATAATGAATTTGGACCTAGGTCTATGTCATAGGGAGAGGATCCAGATCTACATGATAGGAGAGCAAAAGTACAAGATTACAAATGCAAATATTATACACAATGTTTAAATGAAGCTCTCAACACTCTTAGGCTCTTCTCTCAAAGCCAATGAAGAAATACAAAGTCTCACCTTCATGGCTTTTAGACAATACGAGAACTTTTACAAGGAAAAAAAAATCTCTCTTCAGTTCTCTGGTCTTCATAGTCATGTGCACACAATGCTGATCGCTGGATATGCATCTGGAAGCAGTGGCCTCCTAGGGGCCATTCTTCTTGGAGCATGAATAAAGGAAATGTATTTCAACAATTCAAACTGCAATGCACTTATGGCTGATCCCTTGTCTGAATGAGATGGTTGGATAACTTGCAATTGTTCCTTTTTTTTAGGATTGCAGAATACTTGCTTGGTTTGCTAAACCTCAAGGAACAAAATTCACTCAAAGAAATTGATGAAGAAAAAATAAATGTTTTTCTCCTGTGCAAACAAAAGGAATTACATAAGTACACGGGAAGAAATTTTGTGTCCCTGTGGGTAGGATAAGATGTGTAGCTGCAACATGCATAAGAAATACTAACAAAGCAATAAAGTTGAACTTTCTTAGTGGAGTAAAGTGACCGGTGCTATTTAGCGGGTGACAAATATGTATAACTGTATCATTTAACTACTTCGGTGGATATTTATGAACTCATTTTGAGTGTAAGCATTGCTAATTATGGAATGTAATTGGTGCATTTGTTATTCTTGTTCGTGCCTTTTCAGTTTTAATTCATGTTTCTACAGTTTTTATGAAAAATTGAGGACGAAGCATGCTAGAAAGTGAGGGAAAATGATCACTACGAAAATACTTTGATGAAAAAGTGAGCTATTGAATGGATTATTTGTTATGTTGTCTTTCTGAATCTTATTCATCCATGTTGGATAGATGCATTCTCTCTTATGCTTTTGTATTGGATAGAAGAAAGTTCACACTTCTTCCAGTGGACTATTATTCAATACTTAGATATAGTCAATTCATGATTGTTTATACTTGCAATGCAAGTTGTACAAGCTTTCTATGGTTCTATGTCATACTTACCCCATCTCAATCTAACTATGCAGCTTGCAGAAATTGTGAATCAGGGACATTTAGTGTCTGATGAGATTATCATCAATCTCTTATCTAAGCGTCTTGAAGATGGAGTAAATAAAGGTGAATCAGGATTTATTCTTGATGGATTTCCTCGAACAACACAACAAGCAGTAAGTACAATAGCAAAGTTAAGACTTAAATTTGTATTAAATTAGTGTATCTTATAGTTTCTTCCTTTAAATGGTAAAGGCATCATTTTATTACCAATTACTGCTTCTTCAAAGCCTTTTGTTTGCAATACTTGGCTGTATATCTAACTTTTTTCCCCAAAAAATGGCACTTTAGTGTGCATTTATTTTACAACATTTGGCAATTAGAAAGGTAACAAATTCTTTTATTTTGATATTCTTCTAAGGTCCGCTTTGCCTAGAAGATTTAGAAGGTTAACACTCTGGTATGACTGATTTAAACTGCATACAGCTCTTTCTAGCAAACTTGGCTCGAAATTTCTCGCTAAATAGCCAATGCATTGAATCCCCACATTCGCATAGATTTATTAGATCTTTCTTTTTCCTAATATTTCTTTCTGTTTTATTTGATTGTGTTCCATGGCACTGGTTGCCTCATTTGCTTATAAGCGATTTGAGAAATTTCAAAGATAAAAAATCCTATATTTTTTTTAATCTTCTGATATTTGTCTTGACTTGACTTAGTTTTTTGGTTCCATTATCCTTGGATTCAGAGAAATCTTCCTTTTAACTCAAAATACCAGACTAGATGAACACACATTAGTGGAGAAATAAAGAGAGACAAAAGGAAATTCCCTTCTTATTACTTACTGACAAATCACTACATCCAAGCAAATAATTCCCTGGCCTAAATATCGTGGTTTAAATCATGAAAAGACCTCAGCACAAAATCTAACCAGAACATGCTTGTTTGCCTAGTTTGCCTAACAATCCAAAAGCTAAAAGCAAGTTGCCTTCACCAATACTAAATTTCTTACTGTCATCTGCTTTAACAAAACCCCACTCTTTGTGGCACTTCTCAATTTAAATTTACAAGCATCTTATACAAGTTTTTAGTAGAATTGGATAATTTTATTCTTTTCAAGGTTTTCTCATTACTTCTGTCTTTTGCTCAGGGTAGTTCTGCAAAGATTCCCGCATAATTGTTTTAATTAAATGCATGTTGACATATTGTAATTTTTGATTGATCTTTTCTGGTTATAACCATTTCTTACAGAATCCTTAGTGTCTTAGAGATAGTTCATGCTCTGAAAACTAGTGATTAAATTGTTACGACCACCACTTGTTATTCTTCCGAGTATTTTACATGAAATTCTATATCTCAGGAAATTTTAGAGGGAGTAACAGACATTGACCTGGTTGTCAACCTGAGGCTCAGAGAAGATATACTGCTCACAAAGTGTCTCGGGAGAAGAATTTGCAGCCAATGTGGGGGTAACTTTAATGTTGCCTCCATTGATATCAAGGGAGAAAATGGGAGACCGGACATAATTATGGATTCAATTTTGCCTCCCGAACATTGTATGTCGAAGCTCATTACTCGAGCAGATGACACTAGAGAGGTGGTGAAAGAACGGTTGCGCATATACCATGAAATGGTAATGCATAAATTCCTTCCATCACTGCTTAGTTTCACATCTAATTTATGGTTACGTAATGGAGGAACATAATTCATATAAATTCTGTTTTAATCTCCTGCATCACATCATCCTCAAAACTTCTTCGTGGCTTAATCTATTGAGAACACATTATTGCTAGATAAAGTAATGGACAGAATAAGTTATTACTTATATTCTTTAATCTTCCATAATTCATATACCTTTCTTTTCCTCTGGTGTTGAAGGTGTTGTCAGTATCTCAGCAAACTATTCTGCATCTTCATTTGTGAAATTGGTTATCGTGCTTACCTATATTATTGATAATCAAATAAGAGAACCCTAATCATATGTTTGGATCATGGAATGAAATAGTTATTCATAGAGAGGATCCAATAGAATATTTATGTCCATATATAATATATATATAGTTTAGTTCATGTAATGAAATGTATGAATCATTCTCATTCCTGTGTATCATTTGTAAGTATGATATGGGTAAGAAATAACAAATAAGTTTCCACATTTATAAGTTATCGAGTAATAGACAATGGTTTGTCCAACTAGGTTAGCTTGATTTTCTCACCCATTTGACTGACCAGATCCACTTGGCTCACTTGGTTGATGGCTCAGCCTGTGGTACACTCAATCGGCTCATTTAGTCCTTTTGGCCCTTTCACAACTCATACTATCTATGTGCTTCGCTTGCCCTGTGTAGTTCACTCAACCCGTCTAGTTCGCTTAGTTTGATGCCCGATCCATCTTGCCCTTTAAAAATATCTACCTCTAGAAAGAACTCGATAGAGTAGGAATAGATATTCTTTTGAGAATGAGAGAGACAGAATAGATTTTCCCTGCAATGGAATAAGGAATAACTACGATGATGGCAATTTCATGGAAATCTTTGTTGCTAGTTCATTTTTATAACCATATAATACTGATTCCTTAGACTTTGTGAACCAAAAATCCATCAATATACTCTGTTAAACTGCTTCTTTTTAACATAGTCTTCAATCAAAATGACCATTCATCCTTGCAGAGCGAGCCCGTAGAAGAGTTCTATCGTAAGCGCGAGAAGCTCTTAGAGTTCGAGCTGCCTGGAGGAATCCCCGAATCTTGGCCAAAGCTATTGCAAGCTCTGAAACTCAACAACCTTGGCGAGGAGCAATCAGCAGCAGCATGACTGCAGAACCAGATTCTTTTCAGGTGCATTACACCAAGCATATATACTAATAAGACACGATTTTTTCGAGTTATTTTACAAATTCATCGCCCCCGAACTTGGCCACGGACAATCTCATGAAACTTAATATTTTGCAAGCTCTACGATGCCGAATGCCGACAGTTGTAGAAGAAGAATATATGAGAGTGTTCAATGCATACTGGTTTATACAAACAGCTCTCAGTTTTCTGGATGAGATGTGTGCCTGTGCCAGTTTGTGTAGGATGAGTTGCATAATTTTTAGAGCAAATCCTCACTAATGAAATGAAAATATAGGAATTTCCTCGAACATTTTACCAAAATTTCTACTAAATAATACTTCATATGAAAATTATGTTTAAAGTGGACGGTAAATAATGAAGTTCACGGCGGGGTGAGTTTGTGCACTATAAAATTCATCTGTAAGCATCGCCATTATACCGTATGATCCTCTAAGGTTTAAGGATAGTACTCATTCGATTGGACGGTAAATAATAGAGGTACTCATGGATGAGTTGTGTATGATAACATTTCTATATATGTATAAATGTTATCCTATACAATTTATCCGTGAGCATCCAAAAGCATCTTCGTTATCCACTGTTCGATCCCCTTGGATTCAAGGATTGAGTTATAGTGCACAAACGATCGGATGATAAATAACGAATGTGTTCCTACACAATTTATTCGTGAGATCTACATTATTTCCTGTCCGATCCTTTTGGGTTCAAAGGTTGAGATATAATGAAAAAGCTATTGGACGGTGGATAATAAAAATGCTCACGGATTAATTGTGTAAGTTAATATATATGAATGTTATCCCATATAATTCATCCGTGAGTACCTCTATCATCCATCGTATGATCCCTTAGGGTTTAAGGATTGAGCTATAATGCTCACCTGATCGGACAGTGAATAATGAAAGTGCTTACAGGTGCTCATATAAGAGTTATGTAAGATAACATATATATGTGTGCGTGTGTTATCCTACATAATTCATCCATGAGTACCTTCATCAATCACCGTTCGATCCCCTAGGGTTCAAGAATTGGACTATAGTGTTCACCCAACCAAATGGTGGATAATGGAGGTGCTCACAAAAGAGTTGTATAGAAGATCATTCATATATATATATATAGAGAGAGAAAATTTTAATATGGTAAGGAATTTATCCGTGAGGACCCATGAGTACCTCCATTGTCCGATCTCCTAGGGTCCACCGTGACAACTCGCAATAACCCACGCTCCACTATCAGATTCCGACCAAAATTCGGCAAACGTTGGCCAGCGTCGTGCTCCGACCCGACGGTGGCTGGATTCCAACTGTGATTCGGCCAGAATCCAACCATTGTCAAGATGAACTCTGATTTTCGACTGAATTGCGGTCGAAATCCAATCCTGTCGGGCTGGACTCCAATTCCGGCCTAACACTAGCTGGATTCTAGCCGTGATTCAGCTAGAATCCAGTCGAATTGCGGCCGCCAGCGGCCACGCGTTGGCAGCCACAATTCGGGCAGATTCTGGTCGATTTCGGCGGCGATCAATAGCGTCGGCATCCCCCTAGGGTTTAGGGGTTGACCTATAGCTTCATCATCGTTGACGCTGAAGAAATTGACCACCGATCGCCAAAGATGCCCGCGGAGCACACAGTCGCGCAGGGAATGGGTGCGCAGGCTAACAAAACCCAGGTAGTTGTTATGCTTGGCATCGGGTGTATGAGCGTCTATGAGCGTCGCTGAAGAATGCATAGTAACCATCCCACAATAGCCATTCTTCGCGACTTCACGGTCGGATTTCAGTCAGAATTGAGGCTGGAATTCGATCATGGGTGAGTCGGCATTGGAGTTCGGCCTGACAACGGCCGGATTTTGGCTGCAATTCGGCTCGGATTTGGCCGATTTCAACGGCAATCGACGTTGCTGACATTCTCCTAAGGTTTAGGAGTTGACTATAGTGTGGATGGTGGCTCATCGACGATGAATTTTGATGAATTCAGTGATCAATGGCGGTGGCACGCATAGTCATGCACCACAACGATGCACAATATATCAATACACAATTCATTCGTGAGCATTATGAAATAAAATTTTAAATTAGATTTTACACAGGTTAATAAAAAAATTTATGAAAATTTCTAATATATCAACTATCATTTAAAATTATATTTTGTTACCTCCAAGAGGACTTTAGGGCTTGGCTATGAAATTTTTTAACCTTGGTTATTTATTTACTTAAATAAACTGTCTAGAATATTATTTATTTATTATAAACTGTTTAATGGATATCAAAACTATGAAAATTATCAACTTTTTACAATTTAAATGGAATTTCAATATCCAAATATAATTGTAAATTAACTAAACTTGACAATTCACATGCTTTATTTATTCATTATTAAATGTCATTTTTTATCGAACAATTTAAATCATATTATATTAATTATGTTATTTATGCCAATTCCAAATGATCTAAAATTTATTTAATTTATAAAAAAAATTAGTCATATAATATTAAACAGTTAGATTATATTGAGTCTGATGGCATCAACATGTATCCAAACAACAATACTGTCTCTATTCAAAATTATTGAAGGGGAAGAAAAAAAGAAAACAAAGATCAAGAAATAGCAAAAAAATTCAGTAAAATTTAAAGCTTTGATACATTCCAGTGCCGTTCCATAGCTTTGGGAGACCTTGCCCATGTATAGTCAAGCTCATCGGGTCTAGACCCAACCATGGCTAAAATTCTTCGATAGACCCGACGAGATGTCAATAACAAGAAACTACTTGGGTGGCTATGCACAAGGTGACATTACAGCAACCTTTCTTGTTGCAAACTCACAGATCGAATGCTCGACAAACTAACTGTTTTTCAATCCAAAACCAAGGTGACCACCCAATCTAATAACCCTGCTTCTTCGAAAGTTAGGTTGCTATCGTATTCCAGGTTTTTCGATGCACCGGGGATGGCTTGAGTGAAGTGGAAACCGCAGCCTTGTCCATTCTCTAGAAGTGAAGAACTGAAAGACCACAAAAGCTGCACGGCAGAGGATCAAGTTTATGTTAGGAACATGAAATAGAGACTTCTGAAGAGAGTGTGTGAAATTTGATAAACAAATTACTACCTTTATCGAGTCAGTTCGAAGAAAGTTCCGCTGAATAAAACGTCCATCGCCAGGAAGACGAATCCGTATTCTACAAACTTCTTTTGTATCCTTTGGTTCTTCTGGGAGAATAGGATATGCTAGCTTTCCACTAGAGTTAGCGTCGCTGTTTTTATCCAGGTTAGGTTCATCGTTGAGCAGGCGTTGCCTTTTAGAAAGATCCTCAGTGTCTATCAAGGGTTAAACAATGAAGGGTAGAATCTTTAGATGACCGCAAATCCGAAAGTAATAGGATTTGTTCTCGTTGAACCTGACTCAAAACGACAGTTTACTATGCTTATTGCTAGTGCAACTTTAGAAACAAATGAAAGTTACACATGATCCACAAAACCCCTAATGTTTATATGCCTTGTACGAAGCAAACACAAAAATTCAATAGTTCATTTAGGTATGCATCGACAACATAACGAAACAAGAATTAAGATAAGCGACCCAATTGTCTTCTATAGTAAGCAACACAGCCTGAATACCTTGTATGTTCGGGAACGCAGAGTCAAATTCTCTTGGACGTTTCTGATGGAGAAACGAATGATTCGCCTTTGAACCTTTCTCTGGAAATGGAAGAAAAGCCTAGAAAACAAATACTGTCAATCAAAGAGATCTGAGTAAATCAATAAAAAGGACTGAAAATAACTACCTCTTCGGTCAATTGCATTCAGTGTTTACTACATGGATTAGCATTTACAATATTATCGAAACAAAGTTAATGTAGACGAGATGAGAATATTAAGAGTTTGTGAGTATATTGGGGAAAAAAAACTATTTCATAGCTTTTAGGGTAGGCATAATTATACAAGTTAAATCAATTATAGTCGAAGGTGAGATAATCAAAGCAAGACAAAAGAGAACCTCACAGGATTTATTTAAATGTGAATCAAAAGACCCACATAGAGTTCGTTGAAGAGAAAAAATATATATTGCCAGCCTCAAATAATCAAGATTCGAAGCTTCTTGTTGTTGTAATCCCTCTCAACATAAATAAATCAACAATGTTTTGCATACAATATTAACATATTACTAACATAAAAAAGGCCTAAGAAAATTGTTCTAGCATATTATAGACTTGGTGGATGAAGGGTAAGCGAAAGGAACAAAAAATAAAATAAAATAGGGTACAAGATGACAAGCATGCTAACTATAAGTCATTCTCATTAGATATACATGCATTTTCCAAATTCAATCAATTGTTATTTGCAAATAACTATTTCATGTTTCCCACGTTATTCCTGAAACCACTAGAAAAATTTAGCAAATGGATCTCTGAGTGAAATTACTGAGAAAGCATGAGAAATCATAGTATCTCACATGCTCAGAGGTCCCTTGGGTAAATCAAGTTGAATGGTAGAGAAGCAAGCTTATCATGGAAGGCACTCACCGTTGAAGGTGCACTTTCTTTTGATTCCTGTGCAGCAGATCGTCTTGATACCGAATCAACATTGCAAGGTGCAATCACTTGACCTGATTGAAGTCTGAAGGAGAGTGAAGGAAAAAGACAAGATTAACACTATTACATATAGCATAGTCTTATCAACCAACCTAGCTTACTAATTGATAGTCATGTTTGATCATAATAATCCTTATCTTATTTACAATCAAATTTAGGTTTTGACATTTTTTCCTTATAATTGAATATCCTTGCCAAGGCTACGGTTCTTTGTTTTGTTTGTCATGAGAAATATATAACTCTTCAGAATAAGGTAAGATTTTTGACTGATTTTAAAAGGTTAAGCTTCTCTTTGTTTAATCTCTAGTTAGAATATGCACAAGTTATACAGTTTCATATTTAAAATTTTTCCCTTTACAGATACTGAATAGTTTTTAAGCAACACATCCTCGTAGAAAAAACTTCATTCGGCAAACATCTAGAACTCCATTCAAATCTCTTCAATCAACAAAAGTATATCTCGAATAATAATGTCAATCATACATGGATGTGAATGTGGAGATGTGTGCGATATAGTTACTACTACATGAACATGTTGGCCAAAAATAGTTGTCTTCAATTTGGCAGGGGGTTCAATCAAGCTTTAAACAGAATTAACAGCAAATAGCCAAACTGAAAACTTTAAAAGATGAAATTTTCCAATCTATTGCAGTTGAAACAAATGCAACAGGTAAATTAATAAGTTCCAAGTTTCCCTGACTGAAAAATAAGATTGATGAAAGCACACATTCATCTTTTACTCGAGCAATAAAATATTCACTTATTTACCAAGTTGATGCCTCATTTTAGTTGTTCTAAGTTCTAACCAAATGGTTCAACGTGTGAATGAAAAGACTGTACTTTGATTTTTTATGAATCAACCAGAAATCATCTTATACCTAGCCAACGATGAAGGTCGCGCTTCATCCACTGGATCATCTCGCACAAAACTGTTGTTGCCGATAGAACTCTCCGGCTCCCTGCAGGAAGCAAAATTTTCATAACACAATTTCAGAAAGGAAAAAAAAAATCCCAAATTGAACTAAATCTGATGAGCGGCGGCATCCGTCCAAACTCACCTGAGATTTCCGTTGGCCGGCGGAGGCATGGAAGCCGATGAAACCCCACCGCCATCTTTGACATAGAAGAATAGTCGAATAGCGTCGTGAAGATTCCACCTCGCTTCCTGTGTGGAATTCACTGATCAAATCGGGAACGCCGAGAGAGGAATTAACTGATCGAGAGCTACAAAGGGGCAAACTTTCGCACAAAGCTGGCGTACCTGAAGGAATTGGGTGGCGATGGCGGTCGTCTGGCCGACGACGATCTGGAGGAAGGACGAGACCAGCAGCTGACGCTCCTCCAACGATGGGAGGAGGGGCTCCATTGGCCTTCGGGGAATCACCAAATTTAGGGTTCGGATTAAGAATGCGGGGAATGACACTGATATCGATCTTAATTTTTCTTTTTCTTTTCTTTTCATTGGTAAAAATAAAACCATTGAAAAAAAAAGGAAAAAATCTATCGAAATTATTTTAAATTAACAAAAAATACTTATAATCAAATCAATAATATTAAAATAATTTTTATAAATTGTGAACAGGAAATTTAATATATAATAATTTTAGGAAACTTATTTTAAAAAAAAAGTTAAAAGAATATCTCATTTATAATATTTATCTAGAAGATATTTTTTTACTTGTAGTATATATATTCTTTAGTATTACAGTGTTAAAATTGTAAATAAGTCGAGGTAATTAAGTCAAATTAATTTATAGTGTTACTGTAAAACATGAAATCATCCTATCAGTGACCCTCAGCTGTCCCTAGTAAATGAGGAAAATAAATTAGAAACTTAATTGACATGTGCATAGAAAATGACCCTTAATAGCTTAAGATCATGACCTCTTTAGCAATTAATCTTTATCCACTATAGATAAATTTTCATGGACTTATCAACAAAACTAGTTTCGAGGGCTAACTTATAGTGTTACTGTAGCAGCTACGACTAATTGCTATAATATGTAGTAGATACTTCGTAGTTGCTACAATGCTAGGACTATAAATAAATCAAGTCAAATTAAATTTTATAGTGTTTAAATTTGTTTAATAAGATAATCGACTTAAACCAAGTTTAAAATGAATAAAATCATTGAAATGTTGAAATAAATATTCAAGCTTGACTTTTTTTTATTTGTTTTGAGCTTAAGTTTAATTTGTTTAGATGTTATTGGGCTTTCAATTCAAATTTATTTGATTGTTTAAAATTTTTATATTTTTAAAGTTTGTTTGGTCGATTATTGAGTTTGATGATAAAAGCTTATTTATTTATTTTAATTTATCATATTGATAAGAGTTTATTGATGAACATAGTTCATAAATTTTATTGTTGATATTATTCTTAAACATTGTTTATCGATCATTCATAATCTCTATTTATTTTTTTAATAATCTAGATATCTAGACTTCGACTTGACTAGTTTTGAAAGTGATTGATCTGGTCTTATGAAAGTTTTTCATCGGTCACTAAGATGAAATTCGAAAAATACAATTGAATTTTGGCGAAAGGCCTAACATTACAAGTGATTTGAAAAATATAGAACTGTCACATTAGTGGCCCCCCTCAATTGCCCCTACCGAAGATGGAGATAAATCATGAACTTATGTATGACAAATATAAAGGAGGAGATCAGTCGATATCCCACATTACAAGTGATTTGAGCTTCATGAACGTATGCATGTGCAACGTGAGAATCAAACTCTCGTTCTATGAGCAGCCTTGTTCTACCATTATGATCGCATTGGAAGCTGACAGTCTCTCTTTATTCATAAATATTAACAAAATGAAACATACATATGTTCAAACTTTTATCCAGTTTAACGAATTGTTCAAGTTTATTCATTCTATTGACTTTATATGTTTTGAACGAACATAAATAAATTTTCACCAAGCCAATTGACTCACTAACATTATGTTCATTTATAGTCCTACAACGATCACACAGGCAAAATCGAGTAATTAACGAATGACAAAATTACTATAAATAAGCAAGGGTCAATCCATAGAAGTTACAAATTTTTCGCCGACACCTGCCCTCTCGCTACACTAGCGCTCGGTAAAGTGAAAGTCATTATGATTTACTTTACTTACGATGATTACGAAACCGACTAATAGAAATGTGTGAAGATGAACAAATCAACTTTTGCCATAAATTTATAGGCCTACGAAAAATAACGGACTAACAGTAGTTAGGGTTGATGGGCCTTAAATGAGCCCTTAAGTGTTGCGGCCCAATTAATGCAGTAATTAAAGAGGGCTTTCGTCAGTGGATCCCCATTTGCCAAATCTGGTCGATCGCAACTTGCCGGCGAAGATGGAAGCGACGAGGAAGGGAGCGGTAACGGCGATCGCCGGATCCGCATTGCAGCTCGTTGCGTTTCTAGCGATTTTTGTTTCCGTCGCTTCAATAGATGACAGATGCGCCGCTTGCAACGCTGTCGCGGTACCTTTGACCCCCCCTTTCGTGTTGCTATATTTGTAATTTTTATTGTGGATCTCAGTGATCCCGAAGTTCTCTCCGAGTATCTGTAGATGGAGGTTGATGTCGCTGTCTATGTCTCGTATTTTCTTCCAATTTTAGTCTTGAAAACATTTGCCATGAGTTTGCCAAGATGTTGAGGTTTCGAAATTTGTATTGAAGTGCAAGAATGAAGTAGCTGGTAATAATTCTGAGGATCGAGCCTCAAGCCCTCGCTTCTGTTGAGAAGGATATATATTACTTTTAAAATTTTGTAGTGATTAGTAATCTCAAGTATGTACAACTGCAGTAAGGAATTTGAGCAGTTGCTAAGTAAACTATATTTGTCAACTGATAATTAGGTTTAGGTGAAGGTGGAAAATGTTATGGGTGATTTAAAGTCGGTATATAATTTGTGTTTGGCTTGGGGTGTCACAGTTAGGGCGTATTTGTGAAGGAAAAAAGAGGAGGGAAATAAAGGTGTTTTTTTTTTGTTTCTTTGGAAGGGAAAGAAGGTAAGTTCAAGAAACTGATGAGAAAATAACATACATTTTTTCTCACTTTGGTTTACTCCAATTTGAATATTACTAGTAATAGGGTCTTCAAAGAGCTCAATGAAGGTATAAGATTCATATAACCAACCTTAGATAGTTACAACAACCAACAACTAAGCCTTATCCCACTAGGTGAGGTCGGCTATACGGATTCTTCTGCGCCATTGAGCTCTATCTCTCATTATATTATCATTTATATTTAAGTAAATTTTATCTTGTTTTATTATTGCTAATCAAGTATTTTTTAGTCTTCCTCTTCTACATTTGATGTGTGTGTTTGTCATAGTTTCACATCGTCTAACTAGAGCATTTCTTCATCGTCTAAGTTCATGTCCGTACCACCTTAAATGTGTTTCTCAAAGTTTTCCTTCAATAGATGCAACTCCAACTTTCTCTCTAATGTTCTCATTTCTTATTTTGTCCATCCTTGTATGTCCACACATCCATCTTAACATCCTCATCTTTGCAACTCTCATCTTCTGCTCGTGTGCCCGAGTCATAGCCCAACATTCAGCTCCATATAACATAGCAGGTCTAATCG
>JBAMHZ010250908.1:0-13713 GCA_037177395.1 Alpinia galanga | reverse complement strand
TTTCTACTCTTTCTGGGTAGCCTCATCTCTCGACTAGAGAGACTTACCTTCTCTGCTCTTTCCAAGTGGTCCCCTCTCCCGATTAGAGGGACTTACCTTCTCTGTTTTTCCGGATAGCTCCATCTCCTGATTAGAGGGACTTACCTTCTATGCTCTTTCCAGATGGCCCTCTCTCTCGATTAGAAGGACTTACCTTCTCTGTTCTTCCCGGGTAGTAGTCTCATCTCCCGACTAGAGAGATTTACCTTCTATGCTCTTCTCGAGTGACCCTCTCTCCCGACTAAAGAGACTTACTTTCTCTGTTCTTCCCGGATAGCCCCATCTTTCGACTAAAGGAACTTACCTTCTCTGCTCTTCCTGAGTGGTCCTCTCTCCTAACTAGAGAGACTTACCTTCTCTGTTCTTCCCGGATAACCCCATCTTCCGACTAAAGGAACTAACCTTCTTTGCTCTTTCCGAGTTGCCCTCTCTCCTGACTAGAGAGACTTACCTACTCTGTTCTTCCCGAGTAGCTCCATCTCCCGACTAGAGGGACTTACCTTCTTTGTTCTTCCTGGATAGTTCTCTCTCCCGACTAGAGGGTTCCCCAGTCTAGACCCATATCAATGTATAATTTCTATTATCAACTTTTCAAGTATGAATCCAAATTGATTTTCGATTATCATGATCTCCTTTGTTGGTCTTTTTTTTTCTATTACTCTTTTCCAAAGTTTCATGGTTTAATTCATTAGTTTAATACCCTTATAATTTGTATAATTTGTATATTTCCTTCCATTTTATATAAAGGAACTAGAGTATTTACCCTCTAGTAATTAGACATATTTTTTGTTTTCAGTATCAGGTTAACTAATTTTGTAAGCTATTCAATATCTTACTTCTCTAGACACTTCTATATCTTTATTAGAATATCATCTTATCCAACTTCTTTTCTATTTTGCATTCCATTTAAAGTTCGTTCTATTTTTTGAAGTTTGAATTTTACAATAAAAATTTAAATTTTTGTACTCCTCTAACCTACTTAAGTTTCCTAAATTAATTACTTAATCTTCATTAAAAAGTTGATGAAAATACTTTTTTCATCGCTCTTTTATTTCCTTACCATTCAATTCAATAATATCATGCTCCATTTATCTTTAATGTATCTTATTTGAATAATATCTCTTATCCTCCTTTTTCTAGATTTAACTATTCTATAAATGTTCCTTGCCTTTTCTTTGTATCTAACCATTGATATAATCGTTTAAAAGTTTCATTCTTAATTTTATTCACCGCTTTTTTAGCTTCTTTCTTTGCTACTTAATATTTTTTAAAATTTTCTTCATTTTTATAAGTGTATAATACTTTCTAGGCAGTTCACTTTTCTTTTGTTTTCTCCTATCATTTTTCATTCCACCATTAAGATTCTTTATTTGGTGGTGCACATCCCTTTGATTTACTGAGTGCACTCTTAGCTATCATTTTTAATTTTAATGTCATCTTATTCTATATCGTATTTGAGTTGTCATATATTTCTTCTGATACTTATACTTTTTTCCTCTTATTAATTTATGTTTTATTTTTCGTCCTTTAACTTTCACTACTTAATTCTAGGAGTCGTGCACGTTTTTCTTCTATTGAAATTATACTTGAAGCTTATATCTAACATTACTAACCTATATTAGGTAGTTTGGTTTTTTTTCAGGGATGATCTTGAAATCTTTATAATTTTTTCTATTCTTTTTCTTAACCATAAGAAAGTCAATTTATGATTTTATTATTATTATTATTTGAACGTGACCAGTGTTCTTGTCTATTCTTAAAAATCTATTAACTAGTATAAAGTTATATGCTATCATAAAATACAATCTAGTTTTTTCTTCTTTATTTCTTATTTCAAACATATAACCCCATGCACCCCATGTCATATTCCTTATTTTTACTCCTATATGTCTATTTTAGATCTCCTCCTATTAAAATTATTTCGTTTGATTAAATTTTTTGTAATACATCATTTAGGTTTTTTCAAAATTTAGATTTGGTGTTTTCATCTAATTCTACTTAGGGTGCATATATGTTAATTACATTAATTATTTTTTTCGTTATTACTATCTTAAGAGATATAATCTTATCCCCATTTTTAATTGCCTTCTCTCTTACCTAACTTATTTTTCATAAACACAAAGTATTAATTCTTATTTTAATCATCATATTTATTATTTTTATTACTTTACCAATGAACATTTTTATGTTCCAAATCTTAGACAATTAATTTTCCAACAATTTAAATACACATAAGGTCAATTAAATGAATAAAATTAAATAACTTGTTAAATTATACGAACAAACTTGAATATATATGTGTATAGATCGTTAATGTTCATAAGCAAAGATTGTAAACTGTTTGTGAACAATGTTCACGAATAATGTTTGTAAACTATATTCATAAATAAACTCAACTGAGTAAATAAATTTAAAAAAAAAATCAAAATGATCAAACAAACTTCTATTATCATGCTCAATAATCAACCAAACAAGCTTGAAAATGTAAGTTTCAAACAATAAAATAAACTTGAATAGAGAAATCCATAACATCTAAATAAATTGAGCTCAAGCCAAGCTTGAACCACGCTAAACTCATAAAAAAAATCAAACCAAACTTAAATAATCATTTTAACAGCTTGATTCATTTTAGGCTCAGCTTGGTTTGACTCAGTTACCTTATCAAACAGGCTTAAAGATCACAAAACTTGGCCTGGTTAAATTCGTTTACAATCCCAAGGAATTGGTTCAACCCTGGTTCTTAAAACGCAGATAATGGTGATTGTTGTAGGCTTTCCATTCCACACATTCATTTTCAGTACAGTGCTCATCACCCTCACCTTTTCTTCTTCTTCTTCCTCGTTTGTTGCCGTCTCAAATCTAAGTGGTCCACCCAGATGCCACACGAAAAAGCAGCAATGAGCGCTCATGCAGCAGCTGGTATGCAATCACATGCCATGGCCCTCAGTCTTCTCTTTCCCTGCACAAACTCTGAGAGAGAGAGAGAGAGAGAGAGATTGAAAAGGAAGGGAAAGGGAAAAAAGAGTGGAATCAGACAAGAGGAAAGTGGTGAAAATGGCTACAAGGTTTGGGTGGATGTTGATGCGTTGAGAGCAGCCTTACAGTTCCTAGAAAAGCAACTTGTTGCTTGTTCAGCTGCTGATACTTCGGTCAGCAGCAGTGGAAGCGAAGAAAAAAGTGTTTTTTTTTTTCCCTTCATTTTTCTAAAAAATGGTCCTATAGTTGCATGTTTTTCCTGACTCCCCCTCTTAGTACTTATTTATTTGCTCAAATAAAGTTAAGGCGGTGCCTTCAAGCTATCTGAAATTATTTGATTGGACTGCCCATGGTTGATGTGCTCAACATTGGCCACTCTTGTTTTGGTTGTAGGTCTTCCCAATTGATGATGAGATGCAAGGAGAAAGGAGGCAACACCCTGACAAATGGGCCCTCATTTCATTACTGAATGATTGAGATTTTTATGAATGTTATTGCTGTTGTGTAGGGTGGGAGGAGACGAGAATCCAACTATCATCATTCCAATTGGAGATTATGTTCATTGTTACTCTATCCATGGAATATGTTACGATTTTTGTTTGCCTTTGGCAATTACCAACAATAGGAACTTCGATGTTTCACCTTTAAATATTGCATGTTTTCTTAGCTTATTACAATTACTATTCAGTTTACCTAAATTTCTGTATAGTCAGTAATGTTTTTAGCTTAGCTTGGGGATGTCTGAAATTTGATTAATTATAATGCATAAGCAAGCAAAATGATGCACTGATTTTTCCCATCTTATTTGTGTGCAGAGAGATGCTCGTTTCTGAATGGGCAGTGTTTGACCATGGCTGATCATTTTGAGGTACGCCTTGTTGTAAAGTGAAACAACGCAAGGACAAACAAAGGACCAGAGTGGAGGTACCATCACTTGCTACTCCTTTGGCATTTCCCTTCTATTTCCTTGCCACCTCTCTCTTCTTCCCTGCTTGGAGATAAAAGCCACAAACTTGCAGTGCCATGAGAACATTACAAAATTAACCACCCACAGATTTTTTTTCCCCCTAAAAATTATATAATATACATATTACCAGTCAAAAGAAGGATGAATTCTTTTCTTTTCATTAGTAGTATGAAACATTTTTTTCTTCAGTAAATTAAATATATTAGTATGCATGTGATAAGATCAAGTTTTGCAACATACTCATTATTCTTAGTCTAAACAACTTCACTCCAGCTCATTTAGACTATATGCTTACTTGCACAAAGGTGATGAATTCATACATTCGTTTGTTTAGGGAAAACAAATAATAATAAAGGGATAGGAGAGGGGGAAAAAAGTGTTGTGAAAAATTTCCTTCGTAAGGAGCTTATTTCTCTACTCCTGTCCAATTTTGGCATTTTGGAGGACTCTTCTCTCTCCCTCTTCCTCTCCCTAGTCCCCTCAAGTAGATCTTTTACTCGGATTCGGATTGATGAAAAATTTAAATCTACTGAATTTATTTAAGTAAAGTTGTGTCGAAGTCTAAATATTTAAGGTCAACCATAGGAATCCTTAGAGACTCTCAAGTAGACCTCTTACTCGAATTGTTGAAAATTTTAAATCTACTGTGGTTAGGTAGTCATGCAATGAATTGATGTGAAGTTAGGCTTACAAATTGATTCCTGTCATAAAAGTTACATGGAAACAATAACTTCACTGGGCATCTGATGGTGGCATGTGGATGATAATTCTGCACTAGATTTAAAGTTGGCATTGGTGGTTTAAAAAAAAAAAAAAAACAAACAAACAAAATTGTTGCCCCTACAACATACAACCGTGACACTTGTTCACTGGTTGTGAAAAATAGAATAATAAAATCATGACATCTGCTAAAGAACTGTGATAACACTTGCTACCTGATAGTACAAATGGAATAACTGAACGGTGAGACTTAAGTAAACAATATCGAGGCATCTGCTAAAATAGAATTATAACATACGTTAAAAAAGAACCATGACACTTGCTACAATAGAACCAAACTGTAGTACTAGCGAAATAGAAATGACACACATTAAAATGTAATCGTACATTTACGATGGCACCACTCCCTAGTTGTAAAAACAGAACAATAAAAATATACCTTTAAGATTTGTGCTGAATTATTATCCATGTATTCTGAACCAAGAAGAGCTTTATGTAAAATTCTAACTTAGTTCTCTGCCTCTCAAACGATGTAAACTTCTGCAGTCAGTAGTAGTTTTACATTGCATGAACTAGATCAAGAGGAGATTCCTTCCCTTAGACAAGGGAGAACAACTCCAAAAGTGAAGGCATCTAAAATCTAATCTTTGCTATTCCCTACAGCAACTCACTTCACCCTTTTAAGCGCACAGATACTATCTCCTTCAGCCACCCAAGTGACTGCCTTGTTTTAGTTGTTTGGTTGAGTGGCGCAACAAAACAAGGCCAAAGTGGGTCCTTTGACAGCGGAGGCAATAGATTCCACCACTGCAAGGCGCTATGCTCTCTCTTAGCTCGGCCTAATTGACTGGTACTCATTCTTCTGTTGCCAATTGAAAGGCAATGCTGGCATTTGAGGTGGGAATCCTGATGATGCTGCAAAATTGGCGGCCGAGAAGAAGTGAGTCGACGGTGTAGTGGCTGGTAGCCAAGTTCTGCTGCTGTTCTCCCAACCAAACCGCGTGCCATCTGTGCTGCTTGCATACTGCATCGTGTGGCAAAACTGTACTCATAGAAGCAGCAAAAAACCTTAGTTGAAGGAATGAGGCTACCTACTTGATGAAATCTAGGAGCCGTCAGTTGCGGTGGAATGATTTCGACAAACGGAAAGGCTTCATTTCTCCTCAGAAGCTGTGAGTACTTGCACGTCTCGCTGGCACTGACAACGGTCGGGGAATGTAGACTTCTGCTTTCGTTCTCAGGAAACTAGTTATCCAGAGACATGGAATTAAATGCGAATTTAGCTGAAGAAACAAGTGAAGTTGAATGGTAGGTAAGTAAACCTTCAATCTGGTGTTGCGACCCCATTCAGGCTCTGCGCCAAGTGAAGCTCCCTGGTCCTTTCCATTTGAGTTTTCATCCCTGCTGGATCCTGAGCTCCCCAAACTCAGGTCCAAATTATGCTGGACAGAAACAGCTGAAAGTTTGGGATGCAAACTTTAGAACGGTGAACAGATCAATAAGAAGAGTGAACGACATAACATGTGTGAGTATATTGAAAACTCACTCTGTGGATTGAGCTCATTCGAGTAAAAGCTAGGATCGAAGTTTGTTATCGCGTCTTTGCCACTGCACTTGATTGCAGCTTTGTCATAAGCTCTAAAATGATGAAAATGTGAGCCAGTTGGTAAAAAGCTACAATTCAACGGTTCCTAATAGTCGAAGACGATGTCTGGGGGAAGTAAGCAAGAAGCCAAATCTATCCTTTAAACTAAGAATCATTCATCAACTGGAAAACATCACGTACCTAGCAGCTTCGATTTCAGTGTCAAACAATCCAAGATACACATATCTGTTAAACAAATAATAGCCAAATGATAATAAAGGAAACGTGAAAGAACCCATTTTCATTTCTTTAATGCATTGGGAGAAACACTATCGTACTTCTTCCCCAAGAACTGTCCAATTCTAGCCTCCCATCTCCCACATTTGTGCGACGTGACGCCAATGTACTTGGAGTTGCCTCTCAGAAAACCCGTGCTTTGCCGTCGAAGAACATGAACAAACTCCTCCTTAGTGAGATTGCCCATCTGCAAGAAAGCCATTTACCACTTGCTATCCTAACAGAGGAAGATGAACTGGCGTAAGTTAAGGTGGGGTGAGTTTTTCACACACCTGTTTCAGATCCTCTTCGTAATCTTCCAAGTCGAAGTTAATATCTGCATCGATGCCACGGAACTTGATCGCTGCTCGATCGTACGCCCTGTGACAGAGATTAGTGTGTCGAGTGTATAAATTGGAAACTGAAGCCACAGTTTGTTTAGGAGAGAGGGAGATGGTCTCACCTTGCTGCAGCATGAGCCGTGTCGAAACCACCTGTAGAGGATGATCCAGAAAATTATTGGCTTAAATTATCAGAATTCAGTAGCTTTGTGATTTGAACTCTCATTACTTACCCAAATAGATTTGTTTTCCACAATCCCTGCAGGTAAGATTAAGAAACAGAGATGAGCAAAGAAGCTCAAAAAAGCAGGTTAAAGATCCAATTTTTATGGTTTGCAAACTGGGAAAGAGGCGAGGAAGCTGACCATATGTGGGACTCCCACCGGCCTGTCCTCCGGTAGAAGGTGACGCCGCGGTACTGGGAGCTCCTTGACCTTGGCCCGCGGCGGCTCTTCTTCACTGGATGCGGCACCTCTGTTGGCTTCCCAACCACCACCCGCTCCGTGGAGTGGCAGAACCTGAGGCCGCCAGCCCATTCAGAGCCAGGAGGCGGCATGGAGGGTGGAGGCAGAGGACCACCTCCGCTACCCCCGACGCCGCCGCCGAAAGGAAAGAACTGCCTTGTGACGACTGCCGGCGGATCGCTCTTCTCCGCGCGGACGGAAAATCCGAAGATCTTACTGGCGCAGCAACACGCCTCGCCCTCGTCACCGACAGCTCCTCCGGAGCTGGACGCATTGTTTTCAGCCTCGGCGGAGGCCACCCCTTCCGTATTGTTCTTATCCCCCTCTGCGCCGGCCGGCAACGCCTCCGCCAGGTCGCCGTAGTCGTCCTCCAACGAGGCCACACGATTAAGATCCCAAAACCCTTTCATCCACCTACAAATCCCTCCTTTATCTCCTCCCCGACCACAAAAAATCCAATCTTTCTTCTCAAATACACAAAAATCCCTCCTCCCTTCTACATCTCCATATTTATAACTTCCTCCTAGCCATTTCTGAGTTCTTCAAGCAATGTAGAGGCAGCTTTACCAACTTGGTGCCACTCGAAGCTTAGCAGCAGGTAGAAAGGAACATACACTATGCATACATCAAAAAAGGAGTCATCTTTCACCAAAATGAAAAGTTATAAAGTTGAAAATCTCCTTTCCTTTGAGGCGGCAGCCATGGTGGTGGTCTACTCTCCTTGGATCTCCACTCTACTTATTCGCACATTCCTACTCTTTATTTGATCCAATCCAACTCATCCTCTCAATGTCTTCTTATGCTGCAGGTGGACTGTGGAACAAGGGAAAAGACAGAAACCCTCTGTGCCATCTGCACCAGTATCACCACGCTTGCTCATGTTATTGACTGTGGAAAGCACAGTTGTTTGCGTCCTTTCATGGAAAAAGAGCTCATTTCTGACGTGGCCAATGCGATTAGCGAGTGACCTGGAGATTGGCTTGAAATTATATCAGGAGAGGAGATGTTAGCGATGTAGCATGCAGCAGGAGGACGTCGAGGTTAGCAACCTGCCCATTCTTGGACAAGTGATGGTGGCCAGGAAACATCTGAGGCTTTAAAATAGTTGATAAAAAATACACAGGTAGCCATGGTGTTTGTTAGTGGTCCTGCGTGCATGATCCCAGTTTAGGTATCTTAGGAACCGGCAGCATGCCTCAAGTTGGGCCAACTTGTTGCAACTCTACCTGACTGCGTTGCTGTTTGGTTCAATTTTGAGGGTCTATATCTACATCCACTCAGAGGAACCACGTGTAAGTTCTATTTTGCCTAATACATCGATAATCGCCTAATCTGCAAAGGAGATCATTAAAAACAAAATCACAGTGACAGTACAGTGCATGTCTTTTCTTCAATGCAAGTATTTCTCTTTGCACATGTGGGTATACATAGCTACACCATCAATCTAAGAAGCATAACAGCAAGCAACAGCAATGGCAGACAGCCGCAAATGCATGTGAGAAATGGCTGTAAATTGTAAAACCTGCACAGAAAATTGAACACAAGGTCAGCTGTTGCTTATTAATTAATTGTATGATCACCAACATAAGACATTGCCACAACTGGGAGAAAACTGGCATCTTTGCTTGCAGTAATTTGTACTGCGCCTGTCATTTGCTCCTACCTTCTTCAATGCAAAGACGACAGTAGATGAACAGAGGAACAGAAAAAGTTTGAAGTGTGCAGTAAGGATTGACTTGTGGGATGTAGATATCGCACAGACGTATCAGATGATTTCTTCACTTTTTTCTCATACATGGGAAAACAAACAAGAATCACATGATAAATGTAATGCAGTGGCGGTCACAGAGACCTGCTCCATTTGACCACCACGGAGCTTGCTCCCCTCAAGTTGCTCTTTTTACCTGCAGTACTTATTGACTACCCACTTGGCTGTAGCTCAACAACACAAATAATGTCATTCTTACTAAAATCTTCTTGTGGATCATCTCCCGCTCTCAAATTTAATTAGTGGGGGTCTTAAAGGTATACAACATTTGCTGAAGCACTGTTGAGAAAGAGGTAACTGTTGAGATGATGCTTAAAGAACAACTTCTGGATTTCATTGAATGTCTGAAGCAGTGTGGTTATGCAAAGTTTCAGAATTTCTGAATGGTAATGCAATGCAATCAAGTAGCTGGTGGCCGGAGAGAAAAGAGCACGGTGGTGGCATCTTTTCTACAATGTTTTCTGAACCTGCCATTTGGGCCAGAGAGAGCATGAAAACTGAGACTGCAGTGATTATGCAAGTTGTGTAATTGTGTTTTGACTAAAAATGGGACACACTGATGCAAGTCCAGAAAATGGCCTATATAATCTCCAGCAGTGTCAGGTCCTATAATAAAATGGTACCAGCATCAAACAAGCTCTAATTATCAATTTATAATGGAGATAATGATAAGTATGGATAAAATATTTGAAGTGCTACATTTGATATGCACAATAGTCTTCTTTTTTATTTTTTATTTTGGTTGGGATTTTGTTTCTTTGCTCACATGTTTGGACGATTAGGGAGTGAAATTTACATAAGTTTTGCCCTAGAACTAATTAAGGTGTTCACTTTTATATAAAATAAAATTCTTTCCTCACGTAGCGTGGTGTCTCTTTTGGGATCTCTTTGTTCTTGATAGAGTAGTAGCTTTTCGATTGATAATGCACCGCCATATTTTGTTTGATCAGTATGCCATAATGGATGTGTGCTTGTTTTCCTTGAGCACAACATTTCAGCATTCCCCTTAAAGGATGCTATGAAATTTCAATTTCTTTAAGCTCAAGTAGTTGTTCTCCTAAATACGCGAATTTTCTATACTATTTGGGAGTTCAAGGGAAAAGACTAACTGTTGTTTCTCCCTACTCACCATCTACAATGTGATATTGACATCAAGGGAAAGATACAAACTGCACAACTATGATATATGGTTTAATTGCTGTGACAAAAAGGAAATGCAGATACTTTTCAGCTTTGTCAAACTTCCTCATATTTTGCTCTCACAGATGTATTATATATATTCACTGATTACTGTTATGATTCCAAAACCTATATTAATGTTAATGGCCTTCTTTTATGAAAATTATCCTTTCACCATAACATCATGAACAGGATGATTCTTTGCACAGATTTAATGCAAACAACATCATTCTACCCAGAAAGTCTGAGAGACTGTCTTATATGTTATCTGCATTCAGTTAAAGATGACACCTGGAAGGTTGGTTATTCTTCTGTAGTTTGACTATTTTTTTTTTCTCTCCATCGATCATACACTTGGAACAAAAATCTGTAATATGAATTTATAGTGTGTATGATTCATATGCATATATGTTGTGTATGATTTTTTTTATGAGAAATTTGTAATTATTGTTGATTTTCTTGAATTTGAGTCGACAATTTGTGATTATTATCATTTAGTAAAATATGAATATTGAATGTATATTTATATACTCGATTTGGTTTAAATATTAACTATGGAAAAATTCTATTTTATTTTTTATTTATGCATTTATCTAAATTAATAAATAATAATAATAAGTGATATTAGTTTTAGTTATGGACGATTCCATGTCTTTATGGGAATAGTGGATCGAAAGTAATGGGTGCTGAGGTTGATCACTTACCTCGAGTAGTATCACTTCAATACCGGGAGGGATTCCATCCTCTGTTGGATTGTTGCAGCAACCTCTCCTCAGTACAATATATCATGATCCAGTTCTAATACCAGGGTCTCTGGGTCAGTCCTAGGAAGCCACCTCAATGGCTGACTTACCCTCAATGTCGGAGTAAAAAAATAATTATGCACACACTAAACATTTTTATCAGTCGATTTCACAGCGTAAGAGAGGAAAATTATTATAAGTCATTTCAAGTCCAAACGGATGCTAATACAGTAAAAAGATAAATGTCCTCTTGAAAAATCATCCTTAATTTTTGAGACAAATCTACCATCTATATTACTCATTCGTCCCTCCTGTGGAGACAACCTATCCCCAACCTCACTAATAGGATTGGGAATAGACATATGAACAAGATGTAGGAGACAGCTCTGGATAGTATGGATCGAGCAAAAACAACTCTTGGAAGCTTGGAAAAATATGAGCATGAGGATTAGTGCAACACTCAATGTCTTTATATAGGGACCTACACAGCCAAGCAAGTATTTAGTCTTCCCCGCATCCAACGTCAAAAGAAGATCTCGAGAAGATTAAATGTTGTGCCACTCTAGATCCAACGATGAATAAGGGCATTGGGAAGATCAAGCATTGTATGGCGCCGCATTTGAAATTATAGAACCGACAAATAGAAAGATTGTACATTCTTTAACAACTTTATTATTTATTGTTGGTGATTTCCGTAAAAATGGAAAGGAAAAAGAATAGAGTGGTGCACCATGTAGTGAGTCGTTATCGTTTTATTCAGGATGTCCTTTTATGTCTTGGATGTCTTAATGTTTGAACGAATAATTATGATCTAAAAGATATATTTTATCATAGAGAATGATTCAACGGTATAAAAATTTCATTTTGCATAATCTCTCAATGATGAATATAACGAAAACCTTTCCTCTTAAAAGTTCTTTGCTTTTCTAAGTGCTGTCTGGAAAATTACTTGCTTTTCGAAGTACTATTTGGATTTTCTCCTGGTTTGAGAACAGGATGATTTCTTTGACCGACTGAGCACGAGGGGTTCTCCACCGTTGGAGCTAAATGCTTGACTAGGCAAACTAAAAAAAAAAAAAGTTAGAAGGGGCCGAGAGGAACCTCGGTAAAACCCCTCCAACACTCAAGTCAGTCAGTGGAGAAAAAATAGAGCCAAGAAGAAAAAGAGAGATCAGATAGTCCCCTCCTATGTCTTTCTTTCTACCTTATATACACAAAAAAAAAAATAGGCTTTGAGGAAACGTGAGCACCTGACATGGGGGCATGGAGTCCTGGGAAAAACCCTAGAGTTGTGGGATACAAACTCGTGGCGTCGTGGGGCCACGATCCCCTAAGGATGTGGCGGTGTGGAGATGTGGTCCTCTTGCCATAAGTATGTGGTAACTGGCATGGCCTGACATGGCTGCATGGGGACTGAGCTAAACTGAGTTATGCCGAGATTAGATATGTCCAGCCGAGTTGAATTGTGCCAAAGCGAGATATGTAGAAAGGAGCAGAATTATGCTGAGGCAGGATAAGTCGGGCTGAACTGAACTGAGTTATGTCGAGGTAAGATATGTCAGGTTAAACTGAACTGAGTTATGTCAAGGTAAGATATGTCGGGCCGAGCTGAACTAAGTTATGCCGAGGCAAAATATGTCGGGTCAAGCTGGATTTAAGATGCGAGGAGCTACTCTGAGCTAAGTTGAAGAGCCCTCCGAGTGAAGATCTGACTTGAGCCTGTTTAACCAACTTAATGTCGAATGTCACGTTGTCTTGACTTTTGACTTGACCTTGCCATTTGGCGAGGTATAATTTAGCCACATCATAATCTTCCCTCTCCTAGTCTAGTCGAAGGAGGTAAATCCAACTGACTAGACTGACATTAAATTCTTGGTGACCAAAGAGACACCTACCTTGTTCACTAAACATTCCATCCCTAAAGGCATCTATCTTTATCCGTAATCATGACAAAGTTGTGTTTTTACATTAGTCGAGGCAATCATGATGACCATTAAGGGGTGGACAGAAAATCTAACCTGGAAATCTCCCTTGCAAGTTGTATAACTGACGGGCTTTAATCCACGACTAAGATTATTGATCTGGTGCCAAAAATTGATGATCTAACAGTAGATCTGACGGCGACGGACCTCCCTCCTTATAAACTTGTTAACCTAGAGGGTTCCTTCATTTGCACCATCCTCCTCTGATCGTCTTCTTGCCTTGCCTCTCGCTTGCCCGTGCTTTAACCTAATCCGTAAGTCACCTTGCTTTCTCCTTTTCTTGTCGTTAATGGTCAAGTCTCTAGCTTTGTAGTACAAAACCACTCCTAGCATTTAGATCCAGAAGACTGGGTAGCCATTAGGATGACCTTTTCCATTCTCAATTCCTATCGCCTACGAGTTCCCCTGTCGGAACAGCGCCCACATCTTCCTCCATCTGATAACTTCATTGCCTTTTTTCGTGAACAATTAGTGTGTGGCCTCTGCTTTCTAATTCCTCCGTTTTTCAGCGAGGTCTCTTCTTATTTTCGTATACCTTTGCAGTAGCTGACCCCAAACTCTTTTAGTTTACTTTTGATGTTATGCATCCGCAAGCGCACGGTTGTTGTCAAGTAATAAAAATATCGATCCCACAGAGACTTTGTCAAGTACTAAATTTTATGCAATGGTAGGT
>JBAMHZ010250586.1:0-13722 GCA_037177395.1 Alpinia galanga | reverse complement strand
CATATCAACTACCTCCATTATTTTACCCGTGAGAGTTCCTATATTCCATGTTCCAAATCTTAGAGTATTAGTTTTCCTTTAATATTTGTTCTTACCCAATGTATGATATGAGAATTTTTGCTTATTTAACACTACACCCAAGTTCTCATGGAGATGTAGCGGTCCTTGCTGAGCCGTTACAGTCGGACTTTATAACGCAAACTCTTACATATTTATCACTACATCCGAGTTTTGGAGATGTAGTGGTCCTTGCTGAGACGTTATAGTTGGACCCTGCAACGCGTTCTTTTCGGAGAACAACCCAGCATTAGCATAATAGTTTAGTGGATCAATTCATTGAACATTTGCCTTAGTTTAACGCTGACTGGCAACCTAACGCAACCCTCCTCTTTTATCCAGGCTTGGGACCGGCCATGATATGGGCGGAGTTTATCTCATTGTATCTAACATTGTTAAATTTAAATTTCATATATTATGTCTTTACTAGGTGTAAGACATTTTGTTTTTAGCATTTTCCTTCAAGATTCAAGTTTAACATTTACTTCTTCACGTATTTCATCTACAAATAATATACACCATAGTATCATATCTTGTATGTGTGTAGCGAGTTCATACATGATTAGTATAAAAAGATAGAGACTTAAAGCAGATATTTGATGGAACCCTATCTTTATGGGAAACGCTTCGGTTAATCCTCCTTGCATTTTCACAAAAGAGCAAATAAGAAAAAAATTTCAAAACTGACAGGAGCATCACAAAGAGTTCAACCTTATACCATAACATTGTTTCAAGCCACTTAAGAGTACTCATTAGATGCTAACTCCTATATTGTATTCATATTGTGTTTTCCTAGATGCCCTTCTATTCCCTTAATCTTACTTTGTGTTGCCTCTATCTCCTCGTATAATATTGCATTGCACGATCACTTCTTGCATCAGTCGCAGAAGGTGATTTTAAACCTCACATATTTGTTTTACATTCAAGCATTAGATTTAAGTAATCATCAATTATTGGATCTTGATCTTCTTGTGCCTATGATAACTGAAGCTATCATTTGGTCCTGTAAAAATTGGTAACTTTATTGTTTAATGTATTGATTGATAATGAGCATAAATAATAAAAAGATATACAACTATTATATTCACTTATTTATCTTTGTCTTATGTCTTAGCATGTTGTTTGTTTCTTAATAACGAGTTTCCATTGTAGTTATACAAATATCCTACAGTTGATTAACATGGATTCACATAATATAAAACATGAATACATATGTTATAAATAATAAATATAAAGAATGGGTGAACATGCACATATGTACAAACAAGTATATTACATAAAAAATGAGTGAGGAAGCAATATGTATATGATATAAAGACGGGTTCTGGAGTTGAGTAAATGAATACACATAATATAATGAGCAAATGCATATGTTTTTAGGAACAAATATAAAGAACTGATGCACATGAATATATGTGTGAATGAATGTGTGTGATGCAAAAAATAATTGAGAAAACATTATATATTTGTTATTTATATTATGTGAACTCGTTTTACTCAATTTTGGTATTCATTCTTTATATCATATGCGTACTATTTTCACAATCATCTTTTATATCATGTGCTTTCAAATTTATTTATTTATTCCCCAGTCACTTTTCTCTTTTGTGAATACATTTCTCCTTTTGGGTTGAGATGTGCCTATTTCATTTGCTCTCAGTCCTACTGAAATTTTAATTGTTGTGGCACATTATCAATTAGCCTTTTGTTTCTATGTTTTTCTTGATGTGACACTTCAACTAACATTATAATTTAACAGTGTGTTAGATTCATTATAATGGGAGATGAAACATTCAGTGATAGACATGAAGCTTTCTTTCAAAATAAACAAGAAGCAAGGGAAGAGGTAAATAACTGTTGTGTAGTTGCCTAATTGATTTTAGCATGTATCTGCTGTCTGTATTTAGATTGTTCAACTTAGCTTCTTTTATAATCTTCTTATACTATTTGCAAGTGCCTTGAACATATATCTTCATGATAATTGTTCTCTTATGATCCAATATACTGTATACTTCTGACATCCATACACCAAGCCATGCTAGTCACTTTGTTTTTTCTTCATGGTTGAATTTGTTTGGACGCCTTCAATCTAATGATCTCTTTTCTACCTTTGAAAAGGCATACCCTGATTCCTTGGCTGAGGATGCACCGGGAGATTTTCGTTTGCCTATATCTCACAGGCCCACAGAAAACCTTGATACTGATAATCTGGAGCAAGCATCTTTGGATACACAACTAACATCATCCAATGTAGGATTTAGACTTCTGCAGAAGATGGGGTGGAAAGGAAAGGGTCTTGGGAAGAATGAGCAAGGTACTTATTTTGATTTTGCTATTGCTTTAGGATGCTGTTAGATTCTGCCTTTGAGCTGTTGGTATGTCAATGATTACTTTTTTCTTCTGTATTATTTGTGAACTTTTTTTGTTCATCTTGCATTAGGAAATATGAACTTCTATGCTTTGTTTTTTATTAACTTATTGGATAGTATACCCTTGCAAGTCAAGAAGATGAATATGTGATTCCACTTTTGGTATCCACAATGTATTGCTTGTTGATGGTGTTTCTCTCTCATGTTATTAACTTTATTACAGGGTTATTATTTCACATCTGGCTCTTTATCAAGAATCAAGATTTTGGACCATACAGTTTAAGCTATTTAATTGTTTCCTTTGGTCAATTGATTGGTATATTCACATTTCAAATTTCTTTCTATTTGTAGATTGAAATGCACAAATTTCCAACCAAATTATGAGTTAGATATGACAGTGTAAAGAGTTTGAAATGCTGAATGAGGTTTGAATGGTTTTGAAGAAAAAAATGGATGAATTCGTTTGAAATCCACTTATTTAGTCAAAGTACTGAAAAACGTTTTGTCTGCTTTCCATGAAATTCAAAATGTGACTTGCACTATGAGGCATGTAGTATTCCATCCCTGAGCTCATGATCTCATAGGGTTGGCTGTATGTAGTTTGTTTTGCATTGGGGACAGTTTATCTTTTAAGACAATTTGAGCTCTCCTCTTCAGATCTCCTTGTCTTTACTCCTTTCTGAATCAGGAGGTGATAATAGTTATCACACGACTATCTGGATATTTCGATGAGAAATTAGGTATAGCTTAAACCAGAAATTCTAAGTCAGAAATTAGTTGTCTGACTATTTGAGCTCTCCTTTCTGAACCAGTAAATTTAGTGATAGTAGATTTATGTCTCAAACCTGCTTGCTTGCCTGAAGTAATTTTTTTTTGCATTGATCTTATAGTTCGATGGCTTTGCTATTTTTACTGAGCTTGTATTTTTTGATGTGGATATGCAGGCATTATAGAGCCTATAAAAGCTGGAATGAGGGACCCAAAGCTTGGGGTGGGAAAGCAAGAAGAGGATGATTTTTTCACTGCTGAAGGAAATGTGCAAAGAAGGAAGCTTGATGTTGAATTAGCAGAGACTGAAGAAAATATAAAAAAGCGGGAGGTATGGTTTCTGATGCTAGCATTTATTTGATTGTGGTGTTTCCAGTGTTAGATGCTTTGAGGTTGATGCTTGACATTGTAAACCTGCATTATAGTATAAGGCAGCATACTATCATATATGCCTGTCTTTTTTGATGGGAATGGTATATCATAAGGAAGCATCAACTCTCGAGGGTCTTGAGAATTTCGTGCACTTTTTATTACCTGGTGGCTTCTTCTGCCCGCTTCGTGCCAATGATGACAATCCAGGTTGTAGCAGAGCGTGAGCAGAAAATCGAATCAGAGGTCAAGGAAATAAAAAAGGTCTTTTTTTGCAATCTCTGCAACAAACAGTACAAATTGGCAATAGAATTTGAAAGTCATCTGAGCTCTTATGACCACAATCATAGAAAGGTAACTTGTGTTATTCAGTATCAGTTTTTTTCCCCTTTAAGATAGTTCCAATTTTGTGAAAGATACTATCTGGATTCTGCATGGATGGACTAATTGGTTTATATAAGTTCTGCAAGAGATTTTTGAACTCCCATGTTCTGTTACGTATTTTGTCCTAACGGAGATTAAGTTCCTTCTAGCCCCCAATCCCATTAGTTGGTAAAAGATAGATGATGAAAACGATTAATGTTTTTGGCTTTTGAAATGAAGTCAATTTTACTAGTAAAATTATCTACGGTAGCTCACATCAAGGTTCAGTCAATTTTTTTATTGCGCCAAACTCCAAGAAACAAGAACATTTGTTGGGTATTCCTTTCTGTTGTCATTTAAAAAGTTTCTTAAATGGCTCTGAGTTTCATGGTTGTAACTAAATTGATAGCCTCATCTGTAACCTTATTAGAATAATGATAGTCCCTACAAAATGTCAGTTTGTGGCTCTTATTCTTTCTAAAATCTACAGAGATTCAAAGAAATGAGAGAAATGCACGGAAGCGGCAGCCGTGATGATAGGCAGAAAAGAGAACAATTACGTCAAGAGAAGGAAATGGCCAAGTTTGCACAAATGTATCCCATATACTTTTTCTTTCCTACACCTCCCTACACTTTTATTTTATTTTATTTTCATGTGTGTATGTCTGAGAACCAGTGAGCATCACATCTTGTTTACATGTTTATTTACTCTTTTGCAGGGCAGATGCCCATAAACAACGCCAACAACAGCAGCAACAACAACAACAACAACAACAGGAAAGTTCTGGGACCTCCTGTGACGTTAGCGCACCAAAGACTTCTGCAACAGTATTACAACAGGATCAGCGACAGGCTCTGAAATTTGGCTTTTCTAAGCAAGCCAATGCCAAGGTTGGTTATTTTGGATCCTATATTGTTACTTGAGGTTTTGTGTTCGTTACTGCTAAGTTTAGGATCCTGTATAATGTAAGTTGTGGTGTTACAACATAGCTATGCAGATCAAATATCGGATCTCTGACAATGTTTGATAATAACCTTTATTTAATAGCTGCATATGATCCTAAATGGTTAGGGCTCACAGTTTGTCATTGTGGTTGGACTTCTGCCCTAGTTGGATATAGTTAATAGTAGATACTCTCTCCATTGCAGCAATTCTAATTAGCATGTACTTATAAATCAATGTTGCTAAATCGATTCCATGCATCTATCATAAATATAAACTATTATTTGTCCTGGTGTTTACAATAATGAAATTGTTGGAAATATAATACACGGTGTAAACGGTTTCTTAGAAAACACTCAGAATTATCTATATTGCTGAAACAGGATACAATATATCTGACACAAACAACATAGTTTTGTTTGGAATATGCAGCCCATGGATTGGATGATCAAGTTGTGGCCATTTATAATATTGCAATCGGTGGACAAACAGTAGAGATTTTCCATGGAAATGTGCAGTCCATGGATTAGATTCAGTTGGACACTGGAAAAACTAAATGTATTCCATTAACTTATAGAGACTGATAAAAAAAAAGCTACATGATTTAACTGCGTTTGCTCTTTTGTTTTCTCAGTAAGGCATTTATTCAGTTTGGGTTACATGAATGAATGATTTCCATATTACTTCCATGTTATCAAAATTTTTTAGCAGCAGGACGACTTATTACTCATTTTCTTGTTTACCACCTGACAGACTTCAATTGGTAGCAATAGTAAGAAGCCAAAGGTGGCTATCAAGGTATCTTCAATCTTCGGCGACGATAGTGACGAGGAGTCGTAGGAATTTACTTTGAAGACTATCAGTGACAGGTGCCATGTTTGATGAAAGCTGTAATACTATTTCTTAGCCGAATGGCTTGATTTAGAATGTGCATTGTAAAAATCTGATGCAAATCGACCAACATATGTTGACATTTCTTGTGTATTTTAACCTTTAATTTTAATCTTCGTCTCCTGCTTCAATTCTTGAGTGTTCGCTGCACTAATCAAGTGTCTTTTTCATTTTCACGAAAGAAAATTATGGTCTTTCATTTCACTCATGTTTTCACTTGAAAATAGTGTTTTTGGGTCCTTCATTGTTACATTTAATTATATTAGATTTTGTTTTATTTTAGTTCAAATATACTGATGGATTTAATTAACGTGCTAAATTGGTGTTGTGATGTGGTATGTGACGATATAATTCTAACGACTGGAATTGTCCTTGCGTCAAATATTCAACGTCGAATTAATAGAACCAAAAAAGTTTATAATCTTTTAAATAGAAAAAAAGAATCTTATTCTGAAGGGAATATAAGGCGCGGGTTGACTAATTCTCATTCTGACAAATTGCCCTCGATCCAATTAAAATTTCGGGTGGGGTCAACTGCAGCTGTGGACGTTGACTTAACGATAACAGCCCACGGCGTTGACCGTCGAACGAAGAAAATGCACTGTCAACCAAGTTTTAACCGACGACCAACTCAAAGCTTGATGCTGGACCAGCGCGCTGATCGGTCCGATCCCAGCGGCAACCCGATGATCATTTCGACGGCTGTCCGTCCGCGCGATTCTCCCGGCCGCAGAAGTTTGAAATCTCTCCGTCGATCGCACTGACGGCGCTCATTACTGCTTCCTCCCCGCTACAATCTCGTCACGCGCTCCGCATTAACTCATTAAATTCCCCAAACCAATTCAAAACCCACTTCAGCACCAGCCGTCCATTCCGTGGCAACGACCGGCGGCAATCCCGCCGTGGAACTGCTCCGCCCTCAGAATAGAAGAACGCCGAACGGATTCTCAGCGCTTACTATTTATTATAGGGATGATTATGGTCAGCGTTTACAATCTCGCCAATTCCTTCTCCGGCTCTGCAATCGTCGTTTGAGTCCCCTAATTAAACAATTACGCTCTTCTCATGGCTTCCTCCGTGGCCCGCATTTCGGTCTCCGATAAGTGGTTCGAACTCGCCGGACTCTCCAACGCCGACGCCCTTGGTGGTTGCTCCTTCAACCCTTCTCACCTTCGCAAGGTCATCGTCCCTCAGCGTCGAAGCACAGATGGGCACTCCTCCTCCCCCGACGGGTCCGAGGAGGACGGGGGGTCTCCGGGCATTCTGGAACGGTGGGCGTCGTTGCAAGCGCGAGAGCTGGTCAGGACCCTCGACCGGCAGGCCCGCGAGGCTGAAATATCGGCGCTGGCCACCGTCTCCCAGCCCGTCTCCGCCCGCGCCCAATCCTTTCTGCGCGAGGCTTCTGATTCTTCCTCCGGTGGCATCGCTGCAGCCGCGACTGTCGATCTTCCTAGCAGCGTCCGGGCGTCGTCGCTGATACAGATGTGGCGGGGGTTGGAGGCCGACGCGGCTCTCAGCCCCAAGAACGGCCAGGAGAACAGCGGGAACAACGCCACCACCACAACTGTTTCCTCGTCGGCGGACGAGCTTTTCAGCGACAACTCGGGGGATTCGGATTCCGACATTGCGGCCGCCCCAAGTTGTTCTTCCTTATCGAAGGATAGGACGGGCCAGGTGGAGAACATCGTGAAGATGCTGAGTTCCGGTAACAGGACGCTCTCCGTCGCTTCCTCGCTGAATACCAAGAACAAGCGATCCCCTCGAAAAAATCTGGTTTTGACGGCAGATAACACATCAAGCGATCGGCAATGCATGAAAGATTTCGTCGCAAGAATGAAACAGGAAAGGCGAAGTGAACTTGCAGCACTGAGCGAGGACCATTGCGTCTCTCAGTTCCAGCATCGCCTTCTTTGGGTAATCTGCAACTTAATCACCAACTCATCTTCAATCTCATTCTCATTAAAGAACCTGTTGATCAATAATTGGCTTTTTGTTGTTGTTCATGTTCATCTTTGCAGCCAACACTCGGGCTCACAGCACTTTCAACACCAATGGAGTCTGATGAATTGCATAAACGAGCAGCAACCTCACATCCCTGGTAAATCCAAGGATAGCTACACTTGCCAATCAGTTTCTTTATGGTAGATGACAATGTTCATAGTAGTGAATATGTGCTTTACTTGCATCTATGTCGAAACCATTTCTTGTGTTCTTTGAAAAATAATACTGCTTTTAGTTTGGCATGAATTCTGATACTAACTTTCCAAACTATTAGAGTGTTTGAGCAAGTTCTATAACTTTGATTTGCCTCTTTTTGTATTTCAATCTAAGTCCTGCTTAATCATTGCAGGAGGAAGCAACTTCTCGAGAAACAGTGCAGTGTCCAGGCTGAGTTTCCTCTGGATGCTGAAGATTCAAGCTGTACATATTTCACTGATCAGTCTAATGCTAAGAGATATGATTCAGAAAGCACTTGCCCTTGCACCAACTCGTCATGGAAACGAAATCATAGCACAATTGGCTCCTGGGATGAAAGAAATTTGTGGATGAGTAGCCTTGATTTGCAAAGTATGGCAGACTTGTTACCTTCGAATGGTCGGCACAGTGAGGTGACCATCGAGGAGGGAGAATCATACTCGCAGCGAAGTGTCAGTAGCCAAATGCATCAGCCTTCCAGTTCATGGAGACAATGGACAGTCAGAAGGCAACCAATGTGTCTCGGATTCTTTCAGAAATTTGCAGATAATGTTGAAATTATAGAGCTTTATGAAAGGTAATTCTGATTCCAATCTACTTATAGCTTTCATGAAATGTAATTTCTTCCAAGTTGTTGTTGAATTATCTGATTGAAATTGTCCTGAGATGAACTTCAATGCATTCTTTTTCTTGTGAAATAGATTTGATGCATTTTTCATTTCATTTTCTCTGTACTTCCTTCACTGCACATTTCTTGAGCTATTAGTCAAGCAGTGAAATCTGAATAGTATTGTAATCACAGCATTATCAATATTTGAAGGTACTATTTCATTTCAAGTAACTCACCTAAACATAACCAACTGTTCATCCTAGTTGAATCTTCATCTTCATCTATTGTGCCACTTTTGGGGGCAAAATTTCCTAAAAAGAGATCATAGTTTTTTGAGTTGTTTTACTTCATTTCTTTGCCTGCACACTTAACTTATCGACCGAATTGCTTTCCTCCCTCTAATGGTATTAGTGGCATAGCCTTGCATGATCTTACTTCAAATGGTTGAAACTTTCATAGCTTTTTTTGAACACGACAATGTGATGATGATAATGATGAGTTGTCACTTGTCATAGCTTAGTTTATAAAATTCTGAGCGTTTTGATTAATCGTGTTGTTTGTTTTTGTCCAGGAGAAGAGTCTCGGCTTCACTTGATAGTGACTTTTGCAACAAGTTAAACACCATAGTCTTATCGTTGTTAGATATGCAAAGAAAACAAACTTTTGCTCAAGACTTTGTTGCAGATGATGAAGATCATCCATTTTGGCAACAAATGGAGGAGTGTAGTTATGATTCCGAGAATGTTGTTGATATCTTATCATCGTGTTCATCTTCACAAAACCACACCATGTGCCAGCCTGAACGTCGAAAACATGTTTCATCCCCTCACCGACCATCTAAAAATGTACTTAGAAGTTCAATTTTCTCCTTAAAATTCCCTTGACAAGAAAAATGACATTTGTTTGCAACTCGGCAGGATGTTGAATGTATGGATGAATTAAGAGACGGTATCGTGCAGATACACCGAGAACTTCATGAACTTCGCAAGTTAGTCAATAGTTGCAAGAAGAAACAAGATGAACTGCATGATTCTATCAAGAAAGACATTTTCGATGCGATTAGGCAATCATGTGAGTGCTACTTGTTCCACACTCTTATGAGAGACCACTTTTACATTGAAATCTGTCACCTGATTCTTTAAGGAATTGGTTCTGATCTTATGCATTATCCATTAGTCAATTAACTATTTCCTCCCATTGAAAACCATTTCTGATCAGTTCTAGTGCAGATCCAACTGGGAGTATCTTGAATGGCTGTCTGCAACAACAGGAATGAAAGGCAGATGCTGTATCTGTTTCGAAACTCGAGTTGCATAGATAGGTATATCTTCCATGGCACTTCTTGTCTTTACCTTCTAGTTTCCTTATATTTTGTTGTTCAATGCATGCACATCGCGATCTTGTGCACAATTCTGATTGCCAAATATGTGTTGTTATCTTTAGGTGTGCCTGGGGACTACAACGAGGTAGGAGAAGATGCCCGACTTGTAGATCTTTGATTGTCGATATCGTTCAAGCATTTCACATTCCTAGTTCAGATTGAAGAGATTTGTTCTCTTGCTTGAGGACAGCAAACTCTCTCTAAACTCCATCCAATAGCACTGGAATTTAGATTAGATCTCTAGTTAATAGTTGTTTAGGATCTTTTAATACAATTTCACATTTCTAAAAGGAAATTTTGATGATAAAATTATTACTATGTGACTTAAAGATTATAGATTAGTGTCTTATTTGATAAAATTGTTGCTGAAGGAGAGTTTTGCAATTTTCAAGACCAAATAAGAGGTTTGCAATTTTTTGAAGAACACCAATTATGCATTCTTGGAGCCAACAATTCAATATACAGAAAAAAAAAAGAAACAAAAAAAAAACAATATTTGGTGCAGAATCTTTTTAACAGCAATTGAAGGATATTCTAAAACTAATCTTTGCCGCCATAGTCTTTAACTTGAAGCAAAGCCGTTGCTCCTTTCACTTCACAAGGATTTCTTGCGTTCGTTGCCCGGTCTTTTGGATGTTGGAAGCTTCAGCAGTGATGTCATTGCTTGAACAAGGTTTTGTTCTTGCATTAACCTTTTCATAAAGCTGCAGATATGCTGTCTCAGATGAAGTGTTCTCCATGAGATGCATCAGATCATCCACCACCTATTGCCAACCATGAATTACTTGACAAATCCTCGGATTATAACTATTTCCCCTCATCTACATGTTTGAAGCATCTTTATTGACTTCTTCCTTCTTCCTTCTTCCTTCTTCCTTCTTCCTTCTTCCCACCCTTTTTTTAGTATCCTTCCCCAATATCACAGAAGTTATTCTTGACATGGAATTGGACGGATTTGAGTTGCATCTTTGCAAAGCCAGGGTTGTTAATGGAATAGAGATGTCAAGAGGTAACAAAATTTCCTCTAGTTCATGCCACTCAAGATCTTCAGAATCCCCATCTTCGTAGATGACTCTGTACCAATTTGATTCACTATCATACTTGACAACTATTCCAGAAAAATAGTGATCGCCAAATAACTTGTGAACCTTTCTTCCCTCTAGCCACTCACCAAAGCAAGGATCAAATTTGGATCCAACATGAGTGGACACATCTCCACAAATCTGTACAGAAGGAGGAGGTAAAGGTGGCACACCATCAATTATGATAGCAGGCTCTCCAATCATCTTCGACACAACCGCTTGCTCCAACTTTTGGCCATTGGACTCTGGTTCCATCTACTTGGCCAGTGTACAAAAAGGTTAGAAATAAGCAATTAGGAGGGTGCAAATAATTCATACACAGTTACACACTCAAATTAAAGAAACATCCAAAACTCCTAGAACTTAGAAACTTAGATAAGGGAAAGAGAGAAAATAGCAAGGATAATAACAGCAAATAAGTTGATGGTTTGAGAAGATAAAAAAATACAGGGGCCTATGTCATAGACACACCTCAATGGAGATTCCAACACCGAACTACAGATTGTGGTGTTTCTGTTTTGCAATTACAGCAATCTTAGTTAGCAATTTAGAAATGCATAGTACGCATAAACAATGAAGGGAGAGATCTAGTGAGCAAAAAGAGCATTTCCATGGCATGTCTACTAACCAATCGAGTATGTCATTTGGATCTTAGTCTTCAAAACTAAGGGGTTTGAGTTTGCCTTGTGATGCCTCTTTAAGTCGTGTTTGGTGCCGTGTTCATAATTGGGTATTCAGAAAATGAGTTTGATTCTTGATATGTCAAGATGCATATTAGAGTTTTCAGATACTCTTGAAGACTTGACATTCATTGAGTAATTTGCATATGGGACATTTTATTTTTGTCAAATCACAACAGATTCACAAAAACTTCCCAAGTTATTCAATCTACTTTTCATGGATCTAAAATCCATCTACAAGCTGAAGAATTCGGTTTCAAGATCCTCATAGCCATGACTGATCATGGCATTTCCTCACTTCGTTACTGATTTATTAACAACAGTGCTTATAAAGAATCAGAATAAACTAGAGCACAATAAATGAAAAAGATTGACTCGTGGTTATTTTCTTGGACAGATGTATGATTTTTTTTTCTGACTACAGCATGGCAAAGCTTTTTTTTCTTCAAAAAAATAAACCAAAGCTAAATAAAATAAACAAAATTGTTTATTAAAAGAAGTTACAACCATACCAAGCTGATACAAAACAATTCTCCAGTTGAAGTTGTTACATGTCTGGACCTTGATCAGTCTGTGAAATCTTACTATGTATCTCTCGTCATTTTTGCAATCTTTGTTGCACTGGATATGGTGTATACTCTTGCTCCAAATCCAAATTCCTGCATTTTAAAAAATTTTACAAATTAAATTTTCTATGGATCTCAAGATGCTCTTGCACTAGATCCTGAATTTCTTGCTATTTTCTCTACAATTTGCATCACGTACAAATACCTAGGTTCTTGCAATTCTCATTGCAATTTTTGTTGCACGAGGAATTGTGGATGGTCAGATAAAGGACTGAGTTCCAAATAATGAGAGGGGAAATTTCATTGGTTTGATCAGGGTGGTGGCGAAATAGGAGTATTAGAGTGTATAGAGAGAAGAAAGAAGATGAGAAGGCATTGTAGTCAAGCAATGGAGAAATAAAATGTGTGAGGCAGATCTAGAGTCAAGAATGAAGTTGGACTCTAATACCACTAGATGCAACAAGAGAAAGATTATGTGACTAGTAGAGAAAGATTGTGTGATTAGTAGCAAATATTAAAAAATAAAAAATCAAATAAAAGGCATTATTGTTAATTGTTCTCATAATATGCCTCATTAAAGTGGACAAAAAAACTATTACAATGTGAGCTTATGGATGTATGAGGATAATCCATTTTATTGCCATTATACAGTACACTTTTGTCCTAACATGGGCATATACGTCTCACCCACCAGTTCGTATGAGCATGGTTTACTAGATAACTCTTATTGAAGTCATTAAAAATATCTAAAAAAAATGTACAAATCAATTTAGAACGAATAGTACTACCACCTATCAAACATTGACCTGAAATGAGACATGGATTTAGAGAAAGATATGTTCTTACAATTGAACTATACGATGAATTGAAAATCTAAAAGAAAGCTCTTTAGTGTACTAATTTGAATATTTATATATGTTAGGGTTTTTAGCATAATCAGAGTAGAAAATACAATGAAAAAAGAGAGGAAAATCCATCAGGATCCATGCGGATTCATGTTAACTCATTTGGTTTAGAGGTTTACCTTCGATGCATAAACTCCCTTGAGTGATACCACAATGCCATAGATCATAGTGTGACCAGGGTGCTCATGCCTCTATGGTATCCACACACGCCTCAGCGCCACCACACTCACAAGAGCAGCTTCACCACTTGTCTCACAAGTGCCGCTCTCATAAGGTGGTGGCTGGAGTCTCTAAGGTTTTTAATAGCCTAATGATAGTGCTAGCTATCATATATATAGGCCTAAGATAAGCCCTAACCATTAGGGTTTACACTAGTGGGCTGGTAATTATTTTGGGTTGGTTTATGCGGCTTGGTCTATATGAAAGAAAAGTCAAACTCAAATTAGATTAAACTACTAATCTAACAAACCTAAAACGTATTAGATTAACCATTAATCCATTAAGTTTTAAGATCTAAAACAATTTCAGACTTAAGACTTTAG
>JBAMHZ010250477.1:0-13723 GCA_037177395.1 Alpinia galanga | reverse complement strand
TGTGAAGATACAATTTCTTTTTGAAGGAAAAAAAAAAGGAACTTCTCATGTGAATTGAATTTGGAATGCCGATTGAATTTAGAGTGGTGCTATAAAATACAACTTAAGAGCCTTTTTACTAATTGAGCTTGCTCACACTCACAATTCCTTTAGGAATTTCTATGAGCTTCGCCTGACTAATCTTAAAAGTAAAAGACTTTTCTCTTGATTCACCCACCAAATAAATACGAAATGCAACTTACCACTGAAAATCAAGGAGCCATGTCTCTAAAGGCCTCAAATTTAAATTTTTCAAAGAGCTGTGCCAAGAAAATTATCAAATGGTTTACCATTAAGCTGTGCCTGATTTTACACTAGTGGGAAGGAAAGGCTTAGCCTTCAGTTAATTAATGCACATCCACAACCTATACAAAATTAACAAGTAAAAAAATTACCTGATTTAAGGCTGAAAACCAAACTCCATATCCAACATGATCTTTGACGGAGAAAAACAATCGCCGCCTGTTTATTTTCCGAACGAAAAGTGACCTCATTAATAAATTGCTTCAAAAGATGTCAAGGAAGAAGGAGCCGTCGTCAAACTATTTGGCCAGTGTCTGTCCTTTCTGTCGCTGCATGAAATTGGAAGGCAAACCTGACCTTCCTTGGAAACCAATGGACGATATGCTTCAGCGAATTAAAGATGCTTTAGTTGCAGGTATTCAAGGCATGTGCTCCCTTAATCGCTTGCTTTCAAAATAATGCATGAGGTTGTTGTGTCCTGTGACGCAGCACCATTTTGACTTGTGTGATCGAATTTCTTAGTGGTGCTCCATGGGAGGCCGAAAAGGAAGATCCTGAGACCTGAAAGATGCATCGACCTATAAAAATTTTTGGCATGCATGCTAAAAGCACTACACGCATAAAGTAAATAAGAAGAAACAGCAAGCAGCTAGCAGCAAATAAACATTCCATTGTTAAAACCACAACAGAATGTTGACAAAGTTTAGAAAAATTTAGTTTGCAATATACGTTGGTCCAAGCCTAGAAGTAAATTAAAAAAAAGGTCGAGAGTTATATTATGGCTACGTCAAGACCACAAAACTCATCGAAATAAATATGGTGGAACTTTTTTTGCTTGTGGGTTTTTAGTTGAAGGCCTTGGACGTACGTATAGGATAGCTATTGTTTTTTTTTTTTTAGTCGCTAGGGGATTTCTCATGAAAGAGAAAAAGAAGATGTTTTTGATATCTCTTTGTACTATTATTTTTAAATAATTCAAATGTTTAGATTTCATGATTGATTAATTCTGAAGGTAGACTCTAATTAATTTATCTATTAGATAAATTTAAAATACATGTTTAGAGATTGACCTCCAAAATTTTAACATGTCTTTTTGTTGCATTGTATTTTTCTTGCCTCCTGGTTTCCAATTTTGAATCGTTCTTTTTAATTAGGTTGCCTGAGAAAATCCTTCTCCTCCTCTTGCAAAAGTAGTAGCTAGATTTACACTTTACGATGTGACTTAAATTTTATGAGTATCTTCTCTCAATTTCAACGAGATATTGAGGGATTTGGTGGAACTGTCAGCAACTCTGACCCAAGCATTGACTCAAGATCACTTCAGCGAGTGGTTAAATCCATCGAAACGGGTTAAATCCATAGGATTTCTACCTTTTGTCTAATCAATTAGGCACCAGGAAGACTTTTTTTTTTTTTTAAAGAAAAAAAAGACAAGCGTGCTTTTCTTAGACAAAAGTATTTACTTACATTCGCAAAGCATGGTTCACACAATTAATGTAACTCGTTAGGCCAACGATTAATGGACCGTTCACGTCACATTCAACGTTCGAGTCATAATTATTTAACAATAAATAATTATAACTCTAAAAGATATATTGGTAAAGAGAAAAAGGTTAAATAATATGAATAGTTTTGAAAAAAATTAAGTAGTACACTAATTTGATAGAGGATAATTTTAAAAATGTTTTCAATTAATAATTTCTATAAAACACCTATAAGTTTTTATTAATGGGCCTCCCAAGATTTTCACTTTATTGTTATTAAAATATCTATCTATAAATAAATAAATAAAATATTTAATAATTTAAAATGATAAAATAGATATTTTAGTCCTAAATTTTAAATCAAAAATTTTGAAAATAGTTTGATATTAATAAAACCTTCAGTGGGCATGTTAAATATATTTTAAATATCACTAATGACATACTTAAATAAAATTTAATAATGAAAAAAAAAATCATATAATTGACTGTACCCAAATAGTAAGGCGTATGAAATGTTTTTGTAATCTTACAAAAAATAGGCTCTCTAGAATGCAATAGAGTTTTGTTTTTGTTTTTTGATATGAAGCAGCAAGCAATAATTAACTTACAAGATTTGAAATTTAGTTCTGCTACTGAACAGATTCGTATATTTCCAATTCTGGATCACAAAGACTACAACAAAAAAATAAACACACTCGTAAAGGAATCACGCTCTTGAGACAACCTAATTGGCCTTTCCTGTATGTTAATTATAATTTATCCCACTATAATACCCAGAGTTAAAAACACCCAAAAGCCCTAACTTATATACATCAGTCTATGGACACAAATTGGGACGAGAATTTTTAAAATTACTTTTGTATTTATAGTGTCGGTAGCTTAAACATCATATACAGGCATCCGCTCCTCGATGGGTACTCGACATATAGGGCACTTCTTGCACTTTTCCGAGCAGGACCTGTTGATATAGTGGAGTTAGTGATTTGAGATAGAAATTAACTCCTGAGATTACTCGAAACATCAACTTGTGCATATCAACAAGGTACTGCCAACAGACAACCTACGGCTGATGGAAACAAACACACAAAACTTTACTTGCAGAGAATCCGGTGACGACATGGAAGAAGGACAGTGCATATTTCTGCCTCAAAGCAAATCCTACATAGCACTTTCTCCTGAAACAAACCAACAAAAATATTTGACAAGACAAGGGAACATAAATTTCAGAAATTCGGCAAAGGACACTTGCAAGATTAAAAAAAAAAAAACTGAAGAAAGCAAATCCATGCAGAAGTATACAAACTCTAAATGGCATATGATATTTGTCAGCATTAATGCACATACATAGTGGAAGCACGGGAGTCACATGGAGCTCATTGCATTGTCAGCAAAAAGTGCTTAAGGTCACGACAATAAAATATAAACAGCGCGCAGAGAACAGTAGGGACATGCAATGCAAGGAACAGCTTAAGTCTACCATATGATGCAAACAAAATGTGTAAAAACTTGAGTGCGTATATTCATACCACTTTCTGACCTCAATATCAGTATTCTATCACCTAAGGTGCAGCTCGTCTCATACCGCAGATAAAAATGATGGCCGTCAATGCCTGTTTATTTCTAAATAAATAACTTAAAACTTTACTTTGTTTCTACTTATCAATTGCACTCTCAATCTAATAACAGGGTAGCTTCATAACTTAATAAGTGTATTGAGTTCTATGCTTTCTCTGCAACCCTGTTGTCCGAAGTTTTTGGGCGTTCAAACGAACATGGATGCATAAATGGTCCAAATTGAAAGCCCGTGAAAAAAAACATATACAGTATAACTGCTTAAAAGCAAAATTAAAAAAAAAAAACATAACACAGGAATTAGAATCGCTAGACATTTATTAGGTATATTTTAACCAAAAGTTTAGATTGAATACGGACATTTTGAAGCCTTTCATATTCCTGTTGACTATACTTTGTTATTTCAGCTTGTTCCCCCAAAGCTGCTTGTAGTCTCCAAACCTGAGGTACAAATACAGATGGAGATCAAACAAAAGATAATATCACAGTATATAAGCTTGCTATGCAGTATCTAAAACTCTAGAATGTAGCCAACAACTTGGTGATTCACACAAGCATATAAATCCACTGCACCTCCTCAGTCAAATCCCTCTTTGCCATTTTCTTTACCACCTCAGGAGGATAACCACAAAAGGTGTTATACCTGCAGAGAACTGAATGATTAGAAGAAAGATACTAGTTGTTCTACTAGTTAATTTCAATACAAGTGATTTACAGCTTTGATCCCGATCCTATCTCCGAGCAAGATGAGCAATCTCTTTATATTATGAGACTTACATCTTGAATTTTGTGTTCACGTTTCAAAACATTTTGTTGAGAAGACAGACACTGCCTATCTTTGCTTTTAGAAAATATACTAATCTTCAACAGTAAACAAGGCCAATGATGTTATCCTGTGTGTTTCAGATAGCACAAAAAAACTTGCAACTTGCAAGTATCATAAAAAACCACAGCCAAGCAAACACTCTAAAAGGAAAGTATCATCTCTTAAAAGGTCAAGAGTTAGTTATTATTCTCATTAGATATGATTTGGAAATCAAAACAATCATTCAAACAGAATCTAAGGCATATTCCGTGATTTTTAACTAATGGGAACTGATGCTTTCCATTGTTTTCACTCAAAGATACATGTACAGGGCAAAAAGAACACTGAGCCAAACAAAGCAAAAAAAAAAAAAAAAACCCCCTCATTATATCTATCATGCAGCTGATGTAAGTGATATGGGGAGCATCTCGAATTGGCGTACAGCTTCAGCCAGTTCACTTTTCTTTAAGCCTAAAAGTTGATTATTCATCCTATCAGACAAATATCCAGAAAGTAAATGAAGCAGAAAAAGATACCCAGTTTCTTCAGCATAAAACAAGCGAGCTTGCTCTTCTCTGCTTTCCTCATCAATTGACCACCAACCAAGCAATCTGTATTAACTTGGACAAGATATCATCAATAAAGAACAGAGCAAATTTCTGGCCCAAAATATCATATTCAACTGGTGAACAAGTAAAATAGTACCTTGAACCATGATGCACAAAGGCAAAGAAGTCATGGACATTTGATGAAATTCTGAGATATCTAGTATCAATAGTTCCATAATCAAGTAAAAGAACAAGCTTCTCCACCAATGTTAAAAAAGCATGTAGGACAGCAGCACCTTGCAAAATAAATAATGGCGAGAAAAGTGCAAAAATTGGTATATGTCGAGCAGTAGGAGGTGTTCCCTGAGCCAGCAAAGAAGTGCTAAATATCTCAATACGGCACGATTAAACACAAAATAAATATATCGCACTTTCTAGTGATATAGACGCAGAAAAAAAAAAGTGGCATAGAAGCAAATTCTTGAAAGACAATAGTCAATCAAATATCTTGCTTAAACGAACTCTTGAGTAGCATGATTTTTAGCATGTTTATTTTGAACTATATCCAATCCTGATTTCTAAATGCAAAAGAATTAAATAATAGCAAAAAAGCACTGATCCGCCCAGCATTCAAAATCAACAAAATAAATTGAGATAATTAGTTCAAGGTTTGACTACTTCAAGATTACATTTACCATTACTGGAACAAACAAGTTATCTATAGATTCATACATAGTTTGAACTAGAACTTAAAGACTATTGATACAAGGTTATGAATATTTATACTCATACAGTTGCCATTTGCAGGTATTTAGTTTGGTTAACAAAGCTTGCAATGTTAATGCATTCCCAGTTCAATAAACAATTATATAGTGCGTTAAAATTTTAAACGCAAGATAATACTTCAACATTGTGTTTTCAAGTTCTATTGCTTAGATTTGTTTTACCTTATAAGCATTAGCACACGGACAAGGACATGATCATAATGTTCTTCATCTAAAATTTTGGCCATGAATTAGTATAATTAGTTAGAGTTTTTGTTGAGTGAACTTTTCACATACCCCTTTCCTGTGTCAACACAACACATACAGGTACTAGGTGAGTTGGACACCTGATAAATGATGTGATACACCTAGATCCATACCCAAATATGTTACCTATACTCCAAATTGATAACATAGGTTAGAATAGGGCCACATGTGCCAAGGAATATGGTGATTAATCCCATGCCCTTGAATGATGCATTGGCAAAATAGAAAAAGCCCCTAATGGAAATCCTCCAAACTTTGCAGCACTCTATCAATGCAATGCGGACCAGCATGGAACACTATTATTTGTGCTACTCTCCCTCTGCTTGAATGAAATGATGTAGCCACCAAATGAGCATCAATTTTGGAAGAGTTTACGCAAATTTCTAATTTTATAGGGGAAAGTTATAGAGTTGGAAGAAAAAGCAAACTAGTAGCGTTTATTGCAATGGGTAGAGAAACTGCAATTATCTGTATAAAGTTGCTACAAATGCACATTATACCTCGAGGCGCATGCAAAGCAAAACCTGGAAAACCACAATAGGAACTTTCATTATATGGCCTCCAATGTCTTGCAGACTACATAACCCCTGATCATGGTCCTCAATGGAAGAAAGCAGAAGACCACTATTCCAATCACGATACCTAATTGCAGTCGAAGAAGAAGCTTCGCCATGATAACGCTTATGGATCATTGGATTAGACCATTTTGTAGACACAAGGAAAGCAAAACACTCTGCAATCCTGGAAAAGGTAGGTAGATCACAAGATATTAGTGGCATTGTTAAAAACCATTAAAGGGGGGAAAAGGAGGACTACCCAAAATTTATGAATAGATCCCACCAACCAAGAGCATCAACATCGCCTGCACTGACAAAAAGAGGTTGCATAATTATATGATAACTGCCTAACAAAATATTACAAATAAGAATAAAGAAAAAAAACAGAAAATACTTATTGCCAAATCGGAAAGAGTGAGAACAGGGAAAGGGGAAAAGAAGAAAGAAGATAGTAGATGAAGGAGAAGAGAGGAGGTAAGGAATTCAAAAGCACACTTTGAACAATGTATTTCCTTATTACAAATAAGGAAAAAGATCATGTTTTGCATATCTAGACCCTTTTGTATCAAATATCAAGTAATGAAAATACAGATTATTCACAAATCTGAATGAAAGAATATCAAATGTGTATATTCACCAACACGAATTTACAGAATACAAAAAATGCACCAGAATAATCACAATACAAATATATGAGAAGACACCAAGTCAGGCCCTGATTATCTATCAATTATATTTTTATTAGAACCAGACTACAGAGTGATAGTAATGCTGATAGAATTTCATTCATTTCCACTTGTTGTCAAATTAACTATCTTTGCTGTATGGCTTTGTATAGATCTTATAAGGTAAACCACAACAGGTCTAAATGAACTTCCTATTTCAGAACTACAATTTTACTGTCCTAATTCCAGCTAACTGTAGATACCTTTTTTTCCCTTAAAAAGATCTTAGATTCATTTTCCTGCAGAACATGTAAAGAACAAAATAACATATGAATATGCTATAGCATCAGATTTATTGTTCATATATACAATAAAATCAAATGCTCTGTAATTGCAAAAGTTATAAAAAGCTTCAGAAAACAATGGTGAAGGGAATTTACCACATAGCTTAAGAAGGGTGAATATGGAAGCAGCTATAAGAAACACCATTGCGATTGCAACCCAGAAGTGCTAAGATAAGTGTCACAAGATTCAGTATAAAAAACTTGAGAAAGTCAAAAACAAAATTGCATTGCGATATAAAATATACTAGCTTAGATACCAATGCAAAAAGGACAACATGGCCTATTGATGTAAGTTCCTTTTACTTTTATTATTCATGCATCTTCAGTACCATGATCAATGTCCAAATTGCTACTATGACACAACGAATGATTAGGTAATTAAAAACATAGGGCATGCTAGTTTCACATGAACTACAAAAAAATACAAACTTATGAGCTGAAACTATAAAAAGTAGATAGGAGCACAAAAAAGTAGAAAGCTGTAATAGATTTATTAAATTTTGGATTACATATGCAAGAACAAGGGTTAGGAAGCCATAGCTTATTTTTGTGCAATTACTACCAAAAACTTCCTACATCAACATCTATAATTCTTCTTCAAAAACAAGCTCCTATAAGATGCTAGATTAATGTTATTTCTCATTACGAAACCCATACACTCATAAGAACAGTGATGAATTGAAGAATTCAACTCAATTAAACTTACAGGAAGTGTCTCCCAGATAGCTTCATCACTCATACTCTCTTCATCTCCTGGCATTAAAGCTCTACACATCCTGAAAATTAGAGTGCCAATTGGAGAGGTCAAAATGCCTAAAGAAGTTCAGGGTGATGTGATAACTCTAATATGTGATGGATTTTTTCTTCTTAGTGTCTTTTTATCTTTTCTAGTGTTTACAGATGTACCATTGTTATCTTTTAACAGTTATTATAATCGCCTCTAGTTCTATTTGAACAGAATTGACATAGAGAGCAATGATTTTGAAGATAGTTCTTAAGGAAGTTACTAGTTCACTTTTTGTATATTTGAAGGCCTCTTTATACATGATTTTATAAGTAATTGCGTTTCTCACAAAAGACCATTTTCTCACACAAGTGTTCTAAAATATTACTTCTTAGTATATGAACACTTGCAACCCAACACTTCTGAAACTTGTTCTCCAATTCAAAAACGCATTAAAAACTTAAGTTCAAGATCAACAAAAGTAACTTATCTTAATAACACACATCTCAATATTATCTGAAAGTCCATCTGAATATTAGTATTGCTCTATAAGTGAGTTTTAAAAAGTCATCTACCATTGGATAAATTGGACTGGTTTGACCGAGACGAATAGACTTTATCACGATTTTAAACATTGTAAATTCAAAATGACGCTATAAAAAAGAACTTACCTTCACAGTACCTAACTTGATATTATCTGGAAGTTGATCTGAAAAGAAGTGCCACCGCATAAGCAAGTTTCAAAAGTCATCTACCATAGGATAAATTGAACCAGTTTGACCGAGACAAATAGGATTTATCATGGTTTCAAATATTTTTTGTCTCCAATCCAAATCCAGGGAGACACTAGCATTAATGCATCTATAAAAATTGGCACAGGCAGACAATATCACGACAAAAGCTTGGGTGGCTAAAGAACCCAAAAGAAAGGTGGACGACGAAAACCCCACACTAGACTGGTGGCAACAATGAAGCAATGACAGACGACGACAAATTAGAGGAACCTAGGCTGAGGTATGAGGACGAAGTTTCAGTCCCTTCTAATCAATATCAAATGACATAATCTCCCTACAAAAACATGGAGTTCAATATGCATCAGAACTCTACCATTCCACCAAGCTATAGACCCTAGTATTTTTATATTTCGAAACTAGGATAGTTATTGTATAAGGTCTACCCAATGCTAGATGCAAAAAGCACATAATAGATTGATATGACCATCAAGAGCTGTGCCATAACAAAACGAGTTGTTGCTGCTACCTCCTCCTAGGTTCCTTCTTCCAACTGAAGAAATCTGAGCCCATGTTGACTAATTTTAGATGGCTCAGATATCAATAGAAATTGATGGACATTACTGATAATAGTTAGTCAAAACCAATGTTTTGTTGATGATTTTCCTCAAGCACCAACTTATTTACATGGAAGAAATAAGGCTACTTTAACAGTTTAACCTAGTATTAAGGTCAAGGGAGGGGGAAGAGCAAGGGAAAGAACTAGGGGTAGGAAAAAATGGGAGGAAATTGGTTTTTTACTTATATCCTCAGGAAGAAAAGGAAGGAGGATAGAAAGAACCTTCTTTCCCATCATTTCCATCGAGAGGAAAAAATTATTTTCTTTATTTCGTTTTTTATAAAACTTGAAAATCAAAACAATAATTAGACGACATTAAAAATAAATTCTTTGTTTTTTATAATATAATTGGCTGGAGTCAGTTTCCATCATTTTCCACCAAATTTGAGCTGAAGTGATATGAGAGAAAGGAGAGAAAGATGTATCTTTCCAACCCTAGTAACAAAGACTGTGTAGGCATTATGTAAGTTGTGCAAAATAACACGAAACAAACTTGATAAACAAGAACTCCCAAAGGATAGCTCTTCAGCTTAAGAAGGATACAAATACTCTTAAGCTTCTGGCAAACTAAAAATTGGATAAGCTATGGCAATTAGCTTAAAGTGTCTATAGTTAAAGATCAGTTTCCAGTGTTATTAAAAGAATTCTCAGTTATAGCCAGCCTTACATTTTATATCCAGAATGTGGTATTGTGGTGCTAATAACAAGGTAAAATATCCAATTACCAGTGACTATTCTCATGCCATTTCCCTCAAAGATAGTATAAATACAAACATAAATATACTTACCTGAAATTATCAACAAGAATGGTTATCTCAAAGGCCAAAAGTGGAAGAAACACAACCTTTAGGTTGATATAATGTCCAGCATTAACTGTATGAAATTCCAAATAAGAAGTATTAGTAGAGTTCATATAAATTGACTACCAACCAATTGTGTCTTACCACTTATATTGTGAAGATATATACAAAGAAGTAGTTCAAAGGCAATTAACAAAGGTATTGCAACAACAGCATGACAAGGTGCCCACTGTATAAAAAGAAATATATCAGGCCAGGTTAATGAACTGACAATTATTACCAGCCACACCATAAACAACTTAACAAAAACATTTTCTTGAATATACATTGGAAATTAAATCATACATGGCGATCATGAGGCAATGATGGAGCAGGTAAGGAGAACCTCCCTCGCACTGTAACAGCATGAAATAGCCAAAGAGGAACAAATATTATCCTGGCACATCAGGAGAAAAGTGAGACCAACATCATAAATATATGAAACGCTAGATTTATGTTGATTCTCACAATATACAATTGCTGCGGGAGGCAAAAAAAAAAATTATTGAAATTCAATTTAGAATAGAACAAAACAATGCCACCCAGCTGATAGAAATATATAAATCTATAAAGCTACAATAGAGATAGGAAAATTATGATGGACAATCCCCTTGTTCAATGATAAGTATAATTTTGGTAGTGGTTGTGATAAAGATACATGCTACATCAAGACCAGTATGGTGACTAAAATAAGGTGGACCATGCATCACACGTCTTAGACTACATAATCCTCATTTATATTGCATTTAACAAAGTGCCTCGTGTGACATATCCATTTTACTACACACTGCTGATGAGAGAAAACAACATCCCTAGCATGTGACCAAGTTCAGCAGCAGAGACAATACCATGCTCCAAGTTAAGTTTTAGATACCCACAAATGCCACTTTCCCAGGGAAAGTATTGTGTGTAACACATACATAGAAAGAGGATAATTCCCATTATAAAAGTTCATCTAATCATGACTTCTGGAAGAGCATCACTAGAATGACAGCAAGATGAAAAATCACTAATAAACATTTGCATCTCGCTTCACGATAAGACTAGCAATCTCCTTATTCTTGTTGCTGAAGGAATTTTGGCAAATAATAACTGTCACCAAATCCAAGAGCATTGCCCAGTTCTTACGTGCAAAGAAAGTTTCCCAAGATAATATGAATTGCAAAAATAATCAAAGAAAGTTAGAAAGCGAAAACAAGAAAATTAAAACGAAACATAATTCAAGTTGACGTGGCAGAACGAAAGTCGTGAGATATGAAGAGGTGGAAGCAGGGAATTTGATGTCACAGACACCAATCCTGCTTTCCTTTTCCAAAAATATAGGTTTAGAATTGAAACGTGAAAGAAAGTTGTATAAAACAAAACTCATCTCTGTCATCCTTTCTATCCACCCCAAATCCTAAAACCTCCCACTTAGCCGAAACAACCACACCAACCCGTAAATCCCAAAAACTAAAAGTGCCATCTTTTTAAGGAATTGCTGAGCTCATGCCAAACAATTCGCAAGCCAGCACGATTAAATCCAGGCAAAGGGCATCAAATTACAAGGGGGCGAAAGCCAAAGCCGAACTGACCACCAAGAGTAGGGCATCCGGCCGTCAATCTTGAGGGCGAGGAAGAGGGTGAAGCAGAAGAGGAGCGCGTGCGCGGCCAGTGCCTGCGCCGCCTTACCCACCTTCCTCCACGACATGGTCCTCTGTCGATGCATAGCCACAGCCACGTCTCTCCCAAACCCTTCTCTTCTCCTCTCTTCCTTCCCGGTATCCGAACCAGCGGCGTCACGGAAACCGCTGTCTCGCGATCTCTAACCCAATTTCCCTGGCTGAGCAGGATAACGCAAGCGAGCTGCGAAGGTCATCGGATCATCCCACGCCCTAATCCTTGCCTTTGCGATTTATTCTTCAGTGACAAGGAAGCTCGTCGAGTCACCCAGGGAAGCTTCTAGGGGTGACGTCGCCCCTATAAAGAAATCGGAGGCGCCGTCGATCGAGTCAATGGTGGTTTGGGTTGGTGGTTTGGGTTGGATCCCTCTAAACCGCTAGATACTTTTATTGTTTTTGAAACCAAAAGATAATCGATCTCTGTATAAATAGTGTATCATTGTTCTCTTTTATTTTTATTTTTTTCGTTTCCTAACTTAATTTAAAAGTTAATTATTTACATATAAATTATAAAAAAATATATAAATTATGCAACTTAATTGTTCACAACCACTATGATTGTCCCACCCTTTGGCCTTTGAGCAGTTGGGGAGGGTACAAGCTGAGCAACCTTGTGACTGTAGTAACGGAAGAACTTAATTGAGTTAATCGCCGGCACTTTTAAGGTAAGTTTGGTTGAGTAGTCATGTATAATTTAATTATGTAATTATTTATTTATTTAGAGGTTTTACGTATAAGATAGTTTAGTATTTTACTATATTACACTTGATTTAATCGTAATATTTTATTTACTCTAAAATATATTTATTTATAGTTGTATTGAGTAATCCACCGACGATCAATGGTGATAGTTAGTGATCAATAACCGATGATAATGATTGACGATCGATAGTAACAATTGATAATGGTCGATCAACAATTGACTCTTGTGATCGATGACTAGCGATGAGCTATCGATCGCGGTGGCTAACAATGAACTATCGATCGCAGTGGCCGGTAATGGCCAGTGGTGATCGATGATGGTCGTCGACCATTAACGGCCAGCGATTGACAGGCGGCAACGACAACAGAAGCGGTGATAGTGACAACGATTGATCAATTATAATTTTAATTATATTAATAATTTATACAGAGTCTAATTGATATTTATTAAATTAATAATGATATTTTTATCGCAAAAAGTAAAAAATCTAAGCATAATTTAGAAAAAAATTCATAATCTGGAAATCAACAAAACCTAAACCAAGCTTTTTAGAAGTTTTCTGATTCCCTTTATCTATAACTCTTTTGTTGATGTGGTAAAACGTATCAGATGTTTATCATAATTTAATAATCGCTTAAATTCTAAACCAAATAAGATTTTTATTAATAATGTTAAAGGGATAACTAAGGTTATTAATAATTACTCTGAATTAAACTCATATTGATCTATATTCATCTCGTGTATTACAATTAACTAACTTTTGTATCATCTATTACGTCATTTGCTTCATTCTTTACTAAAAGAATAGTCTATCCCAGAGCTAACTCAAATGACCAGCACAACCGTATTAAAACTTAAAAGGGCAAGAGATCGATTTCTATAGTTCACTGTCAGACTACTGATGACTCTATATTCTGTGCTGGCCATTTGACATTCTAATTTATCCCTTTTCATATATAGGAGCAGCGGTAGGAAATTGCTAATGTGGCGATTTTACATTTTTTTTAAGAATAGTTTATGACAGCAATACGTGATTAAGATATTTTATATATAGATATAATTTGATTTTTACTAAGATATATTCAATGTTAAATATAAGAAAAATTATACTAAGCAATTCCGAAGAGCTATACTCAGAAGTTTATTGTAGGTAAAATA
>JBAMHZ010250372.1:0-13724 GCA_037177395.1 Alpinia galanga | reverse complement strand
CAAGCTCCCTCAGACATGAAAATCAGATCTATGAAGGGCCCTATCAGAAGAAAGCAAACCATGGCTCTCGACCTGAGCTGTGACAGATCGGTTCGGTCGATGGGCTGTCTCCCGAGCTGTGGCAGATCGGTTCGGTCTACAGGCCAACTCCCGGGCTGTGACAGATCGGTTCGGTCGATAGGCTGTCTCCTGAGCTGTGGCAGATCGGCTCGGTCTACGGGCCCACTCCCGAGCTGCGGCAGATTAGTTCGGCCGACAGGTGTATTCCCCTGCCGAGATAGACTGGCTCAGACAGTATAAAGCTTCATGTCCTATTCAGCAGAGGCCCCACAGAAGATTCTTTCCCTCATCGGATCAAAGGCTATCGCATACGAGGTTGTTAAAAGATGAAAGGGACCGCTACCCACGACAACATTTCAAGGACATTTCATACTCTAAAAGGAAAAGATGCATTCGCTAACAGTTTGAACGGTCTGACAAGAGTGCTTCATTCATTCATCTTTTCCCCCACGATGCTTTTGACCTTTCGCATCCTGCCACCTGTCATCCGCACGACGCCTTCAATATCATTGGTGTCTCCGTGTCAGAAGGAGGCAGAATCGTGAGAAAAAAGGGGGGAAGGAAAAATGTTCCCCCGCTTGTACAATAAAAGGGGGGACAAACACAAAATGAGACACACAGATACGCATATACATCATTCTTCTCTTACAATTCTTTTTCTTTTTCCTTTTTTCCCAACGCATTCCAATTTTGACTGAGGCAAGGTTGTAAAACCGAAAACTCCGATGACTATTTTAATCTAGCGTTGCCTGGACAAAAAAAAGGAAGACCAAAGACCGATCATCTATTGGAGGAAAAATAGAAGCAACATCGGAAATAATTTTGGAGATAAAATGGATTTTCTTTCCCCTTGTTTTGGTGATCAAACCACGGCGAGAATCTATGAATTAATGTGGGATCGATTAATTAAAGCACGGCGAGGGCAGCGTGTCGCGCAAGCGACCAAGACACCTGGACCCACTTAAGGTGGCTCCGCTGTGCTTTTCCAGACACGAGCCACCATTTAGAAAGTCAAATTAAGGTGTTGAATTTGTTATCTAGTTTTGTTTTACGAAGATTGGAAATTTTAAAAAAGTAAAGGTAAAATATTTACCAGTAACAAACATCCCTAATCGAAGTTGCAACCCCTAATAACAAAACTATATTCAGTTTTTTTTTAACAAACAAAAAAACTAATTTTTCATTTTTTTTTTTACTTCATAACCGGTCGTGGATCTTCGTTTCACCAAGCTCGCACGGCGCGCGTAGACAACCACGTTTCGTGTCGTGCCCAGATAGCGGATCGGCCCCGCTCGCTTCGCCCATCCTGCTCGCGGAAGCGCCGAGCTCGGCCTGCATGGCCCGACACGCGTCAGGCGTACATTGGAAATTCCACAGGGGCCCGCACGCTCAGCTCGCTCTTTTACTTCTCCCTCCCTTTCGTGCCGCTTCGGCCTTCTTCCCTTCTATATCCCTCACTCACCGTCGGCGTTATCTGCTAAACCCTAGCTTTGATCGCCCCTCACCCGCTTTCCTATCCCACTAAGGTAAGAATACGGCTTTCGGAGATTCTATCGATAGGTTTTTGGTGCCTTATCTTGGAGGTTTTGATCGTTGCCTTCGCTTTCGTCCTTTTTTCGAGTTCGCTCGTTTCGGCTCTTTGTTTTTGAACTTGCAATTTATAGATAATTATTACACTTGCAGTGTGAAATATTTATTCGATCATCATTCGTCTGCTGAATCCCTGCAGTCTCGATAACTTTCGACTCATGAAGTTGAACTAGTGGAGTAAAATCTAGAGTTCGATGTAAAAGCATATATATGTATTTCTGATGCTTTTTTACTTGCAAAGAATGTTTTTGATTTTTTTTTTTTTTTGGAATTGGAATTCCATTTTTTGAAGAGGTATGGCTTGTGCTGACCGAAAATCTTATTCTAGAATGTAGTACGATCAAAGAAGGTTATTCTGGAATGAAGAAAAAAATTTCTGCTCAAGGAACAGCAGAAGAACCGCAATAAAAAAGAGAGATAAAGAAATCAGCGTTTAGAACTTACTAGTTCTCCAATGGGGGGAGTTTGTTCCAGGAAAAGAGACCACCTCGACGAAGATGATTTACGCAGGTCGGGAAGATACTTTAAGAGTGGCAGCTCAAAGTGGTTGCTGCTTACACTCCCCCGTTGCAATATGAATGTCTCAGTTCGTGAGCAAGGGAAATGCCCGTCCCTCATAGACTTGTGCGTGGCTAAAGTTCGTGAGGTAGCCATCATAATTGTTGAAATAATATTTGTAGTATTTGTACTTTTGTTTTTGTTCAACTTCAGTTAAAGCGTTGAAGTATTTTACTAAAACAGGACATAAAAATACATAGCAGTTTTTCCATGCTTCCAAGAGACATAAGCCAGCTGATCTTCAACGAGTTAGTGGCATCTCATTGCCTCAATGATGTATCTCTCGAAGCCTTTCGGGACTGTGCTCTTCAGGTTGATATTCTTTTTTCTTTTGTCCAAATTGTCATTGTTTTACAGGTTTGAGTAATGTAATATCCAAAAGAAAATAGCTTTATCATTATACATTAATAAGATTGTGGTGCTGTTTTTTGGAGGAAAGCCTTATTCCTCTATTTAGAATCTTCTACTATATGTAAACTCCACGGTAAAGTTGTTGTCTTGTGACCTAGATGTCACGGGTTCGACTCCTGGAAATAGCCTCTTGCTAAGCAAGGTAAGGCTGCATATAATAGATTATTCTCTGAACATGACAAGAGCTTCGTGCACCGGCCCTTTTCTTAATTTGTGTTTTGTTCCCTGTCATGTGCTTTCTTCCTTTCAAACTCAGCAAGATTATTTAGAGTTACTATGCTGTTAAATACATAGTGGATAATTTATGTTACTCTAGATCCACTTTGTTCAACAACTTTGGCAAGTTTCCTCCTAGATCAACCGTTGCATTTGTGTTTTAGCTGATGCCGCTCTTACGAATTCGTATCATTGATAATCCCTATTGGTTGCCCTTTCATTAGGATATGCGTATTGGAGAATATCCAGGAGTCAAAGATGGCTGGATGGACATAGTTTCTTCTCAAGGGGAATCACTTCTATCGCTTGATATTTCTTGCTCTGATGTTACAGATACTGGCTTGTCTCTCCTTAAGAAGTGTCCCAGTATCCAGAGCTTGATGTGTAACTATTGTGACCAAATCTCAGACAATGGCCTAGGGCATTTATCTGGTATCTTCAAACTTCTTGTCCACTTCTTGCTATATTTTTCTGTTTTTGAGCTTCTTTTGGAATTTGTTTATACTACTTACAAGAAAGACATTTGTGTATTTTCATTAAAATTTAGATCATGAGGTATGCATGTTTCAATTTCGTGTTTGTACGTAAATGTCTGTTGATGCACATAGGTTTTAGATAAGAATAACTCACACTGTTTTCATTCCTACCTTGATGATTAAGTGCTAAAGCTGTAACATTATCTCTAACTACATTTGTTTATTTGTAAAGAGGGAGACAATGACACTAGAAAGAACAATACTCAATTGTTTTAGTATCATGAAGTCATCTTTGAACATCTATGTTATCGGTTTCATTTGCTTACATTTTGAAAAAAGTGTCAATGTAGACTCTGTCATTTTTTACTGTGGATTACTAACGTGTGAATAACCATGTCATGATTAATCAATTTTATGACACATTAACTTGAGCACTAAGATCTCTTTAGTTTGTACCAGTGACAACTGCCTGCCTTGGTTAGAGCTTCCCTATTCAGGTTCGTGCTTTGTGCTCTCCAGTTAATGATTACAATAACTTGACTGAACAAGCTTGGGTTGGTGTTGAATTTTTGGAAGTGGCAAGGAAGTGATTGCCAACTTAATGTGTCTGTGTTGGTGTTTCCACTTTCTCCTCCCTTCCTCTAAGGAGGAGTCTGAAGTGGATAGAAGCAGGCATTATGAGTGACTGTCTGGTGAGGATACTGCTAGACACCTGAAGATGAGACTTTAACCTCTGTAAGGGCAAGTCAGGATCTCTTCACCTTACTGTTGTATGAATAAGAATACGAAGACACTCTGTAGATCTGTTGAAACAAGAAATGCTATATGGTACAAGACCTTTCACTGCATAGGTCCTCAGTTACTGTGTGTTCTATTACAATCTTGAAAGCCTTTTTTTTTTGTCTGTTATCTTCAATTTTTTGAGAAAACTTTTCACTTATGGTTTTGTTTTAATAAATTAATTGTCTTAAGGGTTTATTGTGTTTATATTGCATTTTTTCATCGTAATATGCTTCTTTTTCAGGACTTTCAAACTTGACTTCCTTGAGTTTCAAGAAGAGCAATTGTATCACTGCTGATGGAATGAGAGCTTTTACCAGTTTAGTTAACTTGGTAAATTTGGACCTCGAGAGATGCTTAAAGATCAATGGTGGTCTTGTTCATATAAAAGGTTAGAGTTTCCATATGGTGACCTTGTTCTTGTGTTGATTTTATGTTATATGTTGTTATCTCAATAAACAAGTTTTTTTTTCTTCAAATAAAAACTAGGTATGGATTTAAAAGAGAATTTGATTGATCGGTGTTAAACAAATTAACAATACAATTCAACAATTATTTCAAATCAAGTGGATTCTTTTCTTGTAGTTTAATAGTTGTTTCATTTTGATAAAAAAGAATGAAAATTTTAAGATTCTCTTCTCTTATCCTGTGAAGGTTAAATAGTCTCTCTTTATATAATACAAAAATTATATTAAAAAATTAAGGATACAAATCTCTGACACCATGCAACAAAGTCACCTAAGTGAATTTGACCAGCATGCAATTTTTCAGTCTGCTACTTTTGTCCAATGAAGATATGAACATTATAAATAATTTAGAATCGTAAAAGTTTTCTCTATAATTTTGCATTTTTGTGACTCACGATCTCGTTGCTGCTATTTCTTCTTTTACAAACTGCATCTAATCTATTGGATAATAGTGGCACCCTCTCCTTACTATGGTCTTTTATGCAGATTTAAAGAAGCTCGAATCTCTTAACATCAGATACTGCAATTGTATAATGGAGACAGATATTGAGTCTATTTCAGGTACCTTTTTTTTTTCTCCGTTCGAATGTTTTAATTTCAGTCACTTTTCTCAGAAAGGAGCTCCAAAGAGAAATTATATTTGAGGAGAAAGGATTTCCACGTATCATTTGTTCAAAGGCATTCTGATGCTGTACAATTATGTAGATGTACTATAGACATTTACATGCTGCCATATGTTTTCAGTACTAGAATTTAGAAATGTGATGTCTGTATAGATATGCATCTTCTTCTGATGGATGTGGGTGTTATTCTTTATACGTGTTTATGAATGTGTGCAACCATCATTCAAGTGTTATGCAGCTTTTTATTTGCCACATTTGCAATTCAGCTTGGCATATTTGTTCCTCCTCCTTTCCATGAAATAGCTACTAGGCATTTAGACTTGGCTATTCAACTGTGTACATAAAAGTAGCAAAGGACAAAAAGTATATAGCAGAGATCATTTCCTGTAACGGAGCATGTTTTTTCTTCTGTGGTTGGATAATACACCCTAATTAGCGCACTGTGTTATTTCATAAAGAGGTAGCTACTATCATTTCCCCTCCCTTCATCCTTTTTCCTATTGTTATTTGACTTGCTATAATATTGTCAGGAAAAATTATTATGAATGTCATGCCTGTTCATTGTACTAGGTCTTACAAACTTAAAAGTGCTGCAAGTTTCATATTGTAAAGCTACGGATGCAGGCATCGCACATTTGAAAGGTATTGCAGATTGGATACCTTTTCAGTACTTCAGACTTGATGTTTTCCTATGCTCACTGTATAATGACTTTTATCTTCCCCTTTTGGTACTGCTTTTCGATGGTATCCAATTTCACTGTGTACATTTACATTTTGTGCAAATAGCTCACCTGGATTTGGAGGGTTGTCCACTTACTTCTGCTTGCTTGAAAGTTATATCAGGTTTGTCTGTTTTTCTTCCAACCTGATGGAAATATAAATAATCAAATAATTCTTTATGAAATAAGTAGTAGTATCTTCTATGGGGACCTTTCCTATTTTCTATGTTCAAATCGCACAGCTTGTTGAATTCTTGAATGCAGAGATTTAGTTAGTCCGTTGCTTAAATAACCATCATCAATCTTTTTTTTTAACATTTGCTTCTAATAATTTTGATTAATGTCTAGCTTGTGAAATACATAAGATCTGTTCCACTTATAACTACTCAAATTCTGTTATTTTAACAATGATCTGAGAGAATGCTGATTCATGCAATCCATATTTAAAACTATTTAAATGCAATGTTCTATGTTTTAAATGCTTCTCTCTTGTTCTATTGATTTTCATCTTGACTTGAGTAAGTGTGAAAATTGTAGTTTTATTGATGTTCTTTCACAGGTTTTGCATCGTTGGTGCTTCTGAATCTTAGCCGTTGTAGTGTGTCGGATGATGGAAGCGAGAACTTCTCTGGTGAGTTTTTAATACGTGATTGCAAATGTAGATGACTTTTAAGTTTGTAAAAAAAGGCCCTTTTTTTTATATTTTTCAGCGTCATTAAGGTTCCATGATACTGAAAGTGAGTACTCTGACTGATTTAGCAAATGTATGTTTGGTGCATCTTAAAGGTAAAAGCTCATTTGGCATTACCACCTGACCTTTTACATGTTTTTTGACTTTTATCTACATTGCATTGACTCAGATCTTTTAATATGGTTTTCGTGGTTAATGGAATTAAAAAATTTGTCTGTCCTTATATATTTTTCATGCTTCAGTTTCAGCTTACAAGTTACAACTCTGTTGTCCTGTTGTCTCTTTAATGTCGGATTGTGGGTCAAATTAAGCAGTGTTTTGCTTTATATATTAACCATCTTTTGTCTCTTGTTCTCATGGCTTTACTTATCTCGAATTCATTGATTTGTTGTTACTTTTTCCTTTCTTAATATGTTAGAAGAATTTTATCAGCAATTAGCAAATTTTTAGCCACTGACTTTCTGGACAGCACTACTGTGAGTCTGTGACCTAAGGGACATATCCTTCTACTGAGTTTTGCTTAGTTGGTGAATTGTAGATTTGCTCAATTTGGAGAGCTTGAACTTTGATTCTTGTAGGATCAGTAATGAAGGATTACTAAACCTGAAAGGGGTATGTCTTAGTTTCATAATTAATTCAAGTTATTACATACATTCACCAACATCATGAAACATCTGCAACTTTCTTATGCCATTTCTCATTATGTTCCTTCCCTATGAATCTTCATCCTCTTTAAAAGGATTTTATTTTAACTATGATTGATCACTTCAGTACGTGAGTGTAGCATGTAAAATCTATGACAAATTTTCTCATCTAAATTCAAGGCATGAAACTTCTTGTACCTGAGATTTCCATCAACTCCCTTTTGTATTGTTAGGCCTGCTGCAATTAAAAAGTTTGGAGCTATCTGACACTGGAGTTGGTAGCAATGGACTGAGCCATCTCTCTGGTATTATTTGTAACTTGGCATGGTTTTGCTGTTGGGTTATATAGGCTAATGCTGTAGAAACAACTGCATGGTGACTTTATCTTGAGCTAAATTAATATCATTACTTCTTTGTATGCAAACATGAGTTCTCAGTAACGTTTGCTTGCTAAATGTTCCAGGCAACACTAGAAAGGTATATGCTTAGTCTTTGGTAGTTTGGATAAATCATAGTGGATTCCTTGTTTAGTAAACTGTGTATGTAAAACTATGTTTTTTTTTATGATTTCAATTTAATCCATAGTTATGCATGAATCTTGAAAGATATTAATATTACATCACCTTTTAGGTATTAACCCTGCTCTCTTGTACTGCTCCATGCTTTCCTAAATTAGTTTAGTTTTAGTATTTTATAGTTCTTTTGTTCTTTTTGTGTGTGTATGTGGGAAATCAGAATTGTTTAGGGCTAAGTTTGCTAGTTGAAGAGGAATGCCTTCTTATATAGTCCATTCTATTGATAAATTCATTAAGCAGTTGAGACAAGGAAATAGACCTCAAGTTGTATGAGAGCAGAAAATGTTCTTTATTCAATGAGACCCATGGAATCTCTTTATTAAGGTGCTTTTATGTGTTTGCATACTTATAGGTTGGCTGTGATGATCTAGATACCTTTTTCATCTGGCCTGGGCTAGGTTGCTTGAGACCTGCATTGGTGGCATTAGCATGATAACAAAGGCATACCTTGTCTTTAGTAAAAAAGGAAACTTTTCTTCTAACTTTGTTCCATTTTTCATGCTATCTGATGGAATTATGCTTTATTACTGACTAAAGACTGGGTTTTATAAAGGAAAAAAAATAATTAAAATGTAGATAAACAATCTCCAAATTCTAAAGCTATCTGGCAATGGGCTAAATTATTGTCATCTCAATACTGAAGAAACATCACACTAAGAGTTGCTGGAGTAACTGTCTGACAATATAGAACTCAATAAAGTTATTATCAATTGGCACACCATCAATAACTGAGTATATATATTCACTTTCAGGATTGTCCAATCTGGAAAGTTTAAATCTATCATTCACATCGATAACTGATGGTGGCTTGAGGAAATTGTCTGGATTAACTTCTATCAAATCACTTAATTTGGATTCTCGCCAGATAACAGATTCAGGGTTAGCCGCGATAACGAGTAAGATTTTTAACAGGCTTGCATTATTTCCTAATACGATGCTATTCATTGGGTACATTAATATTTTGGAAGTTATGATAATGTTTGTTATTGAGGATCTCAACTTATGCTCTATAGCTTGCTTCTCTAATATAAAAAGGGGTCATTTGCATGCTTACGTTAACTTTTATAAACAATGTAATTACTCGATTTATTTATCAAGATGAGTGATAAGCAAATAAACAATGCTTATTTGGGAGCTTTCACCTGAAAGGTAGCTAGCTTTCTCCAACAAAAAGATTCTTTTAAATTTGAAACATTATCACTTTGTTCCCTTTTCTGTTCCTTGCTGCACAGTTGAGGTGGTTCTATGTTGTGTTTCAAAATAGACACCAAGTCTACTTGTGATCATAAACTTGTGCATATGTATGCAATGATTATCTTTATCAGCTGTTTCCTAGCTTGTATAAATTACCTCCTGGCCAAAATTCAAAAGCAACATTTTAGTTTTTATTTTGATGAAATTAAAATGTAGGAGAATATTGCAGAAGCTCAAGTGTGAAAGTATAATCCCTGTTAGTTTTAGTATGTTGTGAAGGAATTTGAAAGAAGACTTGAGCAGGAGAAATAGAATAGTCTTGATTTTGGTTGATACTTGATGCCTTAATCTGAGCAAGAGAAAATTAAAATTTTAGAATCAATAAATCAAAACTGTTTGCTGCATGACCAATGAAAATGCATCAGTCATGTTTGTGACTACAATTAGTTTCAACTAAGTGGTCTTTATATGTTTATTATTGTTTTATATATAAGTTTTCCATATGTGCACTATAGTTAAAGTCCATTCTAGTAATCATATATTCCCAGTAATGTATATTTCATTGTTTCATATCATGCAGGTCTTACTGGATTGACCCACTTGGATCTTTTTGGTGCTCGTATCTCTGACTTTGGCACGAACTGTTTAAAATGTGCGTGAATTAACAAATGTCTGAGATGTCTTTCTTTTTCCTTGTTTGGATCTCGCCAGTTTCGGTACTTTATTTTCAGTCAGTTCAAATTCATGGCTCCTACTTACCCTTCATAAAAGAAACTTGAAGCAACTGAAATTAATTAATGAAATAGTTTATTGACTGAAAAAAGGACAATGATAGATAAATAGTTGTTGGAATCTTGCTTGCATGTGTAACAAAGATTTTTTTGGGGCTTACTCTAGACATGATTCTCTTTTTCTTTTGAAGGAATATATAATGCATATGTATGTGAGAAAATTTGTAGGAGAATGTACTTACAAGGTGTATGTTCCATTCAGTTATATGATTGTTGAACTATACTTTAGATTTTTACTTCATTTAGTTATATGATTGTAGAACTATACTTTAGATTGGTACTTGATTGTATATCATAATCTGTTGTCTTATGAGCCCTTATTAAACTCTCATAAATATTTATCTATTATTCAAATCTAGAAACTCTAATCTTGTTAGAGGATTATCATCTAAAACTTCCTTAATCTGTAACTGAATGTTTGATAGCTGTGGGGTACCTCTCTTACGGCCATGTTTGTGCTTTAGCATAAAAGAAAGGTTGGTGATTTCAAAGGTCATTAGCATTGAAGTAGACAGTCATCTAGATTTGAATCAGAAAAAAAAATAGATGAAATGGAAAGAACTCTGAAAGTAAATTATTTCCATTCTTCAAGCTTGAATTCCATTGCACAAGCTGACTCATTACTTCTCGATATGTTGTCAACCGTGGTGCCTAGTAATTAGGTTTCCATATAGTGGCATGGCCACTGGGCTGTTTTCCAAGTGAAATCTCTTACATTATTATCTTCAGCTTGGTCTTTCCCTTTATCTGATGTTTCCAATAGACAAAAGGGCTTCGTCTTTGGTTTTATCTGATGTTTCTAATAGATGAAAGAACATATTCCTAAAAGGATCAGGTTATCGGTCCAAAGGCAGTGACACCGTGTCTTAGAATTTGGTCAGGTTTCAAGAACCTGCAGTCCCTAGAGCTCTGCGGAGGCTCAATAACTGATGCTGGAGTGAAGAACATCAAGGACCTCAAATCTCTTACACATTTGAATCTGTCTCAAAACAGTCACCTCACGGACAAAACCCTGGAACTGATTTCAGGTACTTCCCAATCTTGAAAAACAAATTTTTCTTGAGCATCTACATGAGATTTTTCATCTTGAAAACTTTCCCCTGATTACAGGATTAACTGGATTAACTTCTCTTAACATATCAAACTCTCGCATAACCAATGCTGGACTCCAGCACCTGAGGCCATTGAAGAACCTGCAATCACTCACCCTCGAGTCATGCAAAGTGTCTGCCAAGGAAATGAAGAAACTACAGTTGTCTGCTCTTCCAAACCTGCTCAACATTCGACCTGAGTAAGCAAGCTTGTTTGGAAGCCACCCCTGCATGTATATAGTCTTCCACTGAACGACAGCATAAGCATGTTGGCCTAGCAACGGAGCCTGGATTTCTTTTATAACTTTATATATGGGTGTCTAGAACTGGCCTGGTTTAGTTTAATCTAAGGGTGGTGTTGGAGCAGCAAATGGAAGCACAAGAAAGATCAAAATGGTGTCTCCGCCATTTCAGAATTGATGCAAGCGTTCTTCACCTGAACAATGATTATTTGTAAATATATGTACATAAATTGGGGAAGTGTAGGGTTTGTTTCAGCATCAATCTGCATATTCATAATTAATTCCTGAGACTACTGTTTTCCATTGCTGGCCAGAAATCAATTATGTACAGGAAGCACAAAAGACAAAACAATTTGCTTAGCTGTTTTGCTGTCTGTAAATGTATGTATATAACTATGGAAATGTTTTGAAGTATACTGAAGTGAGTTCTTGTTTGTGGGGCAGAATGAGCTGGAGTTGAATTGATTTTCATTGGTTTACTCACGCAGAGGCTCATGTTGCAGGGGGTTGGTCTTTATGTTACGTGTGGTTCTTGGACTGGAATTGATAAGAGATATGAGAGTATAATAGTTATTTTATAGAATAACACAAGGATAAAATAATTCTCTCTAATTGAAATAATTCAAGAAATAACTACTAGATAGAAATTGGTATTTCATGTTCTTTTTTGTCCCAATATCAGCTTCAATCTTTATAAACCATCACTCTCTCTACTCCTCCAGCAATCTGTCAATCACAATGTCACATCAAATAACTTCATACAACAAAAGACACCTCTCAAATTTGCTTAACAACAAGCAAGAATACGTCTTCAAACAAACAAACAAAAAATTGCTGTTGAAGCATTAACAGGAATATGATCAAAGTTGAGATGAAGATAACCAACATCATCCATCAGTGCACCGAAGCTGAAGCTTTCGGATGCCTAAACGACCCACTTGCATACAGCATCTGATACACCGGTCTTATTCTCTGAGTCAGAACGATGCACAACGCAGTCCCCAAACAGCACACTGCCGCGAGGATGAAAAACGTTAGCCGAAAACAATGCGGTCCATGACACGACGAGCTAGCTTGGTGCAAAAACGGTGAGTGCTGCCTCGCAGCTTCTTGATCATACAAGTAGCCCGCGAGCAAACTGGAGAATAAGGCCGCGCCGAGCGGGGTCCCTAGCAGCATGACGTTGAAGAAGGTTCCGAAGTTCTTTAGTCCGAACAGCTCTGATGTGGTTGGAATCATCACAGCAGTTTGCGCGCCGTAGCAGAGGCCAAGCAAAGCAGTCGAAACGTTGAGAGTGAGCCTGAGACCCCAAGCATAGAAAAGGTAGGCGATCACCATGGCGATTTGTGTGCATGACATCCAAAATGGCCTCGGAAGCATCCTCGTCCTGCAATAACAATGTCAAATTCATTCGTTTTGTTTGTAAAACTTATAATTTGATGATCGAGTCTTATCCAGTTCAACATTGAGAATGAGGTTTCAGTGAGAAAGGAAGAAAACATACATCACCTTACGAAATGTTCAGAAACGGCACCGCCGCCAAGACGACCGAGGAAATTACCAAAGCTGAAGAGACACAACAAGATGGTCGGATCATCAACTCCGGCAGCAGATCCGATCTGTGCCAAATTGTTCAGCACGGTTACTCCTGTTCCAGCCCCAATGAAGAAGGCCAGAAACAGAAGCCAGAAATCAGCTTTAACAAAAGCTTCATGTACCTCGAAGTCGTCCCCTCTTCTCGGCCTCTTCTTCTCCTTCACAGCTCCTTCCCCCACTGCCAACAGCATATCCGCATACGATACATCGTCAGAGAACTCTTGCAAGTTCAGTAAGTCTGCTGCATGTAGCAATGGCTTTGTAGCCGTATCGTCTTCCAAGTCATCAATAGAAGGTACCGTCGACACAGCGATGCTAGCGTGTTCAAGCTTAGGCTTGAAAATAGTCATCTTGATCGGGATGGCAAGCGGCGCGAGGAGGAGGAGCACGATCCCACCAAAGAAAACACCAGCACCGGCATCATTTAGGGAGCAATAGCTGTTGAGGAATGTGAAAACGAGAAGGTAGAGACCGAGAATTATGCTGAGGATTTGAATGACCACGAAATGGCGACTCTCAGTCGAGTTTTCTACGGTGGACGGTGTGCAAGGACGAACAAGGCTCACCATTGCAAGGCAAATGGCCGGCAGACCAATGGTGAGGAAGAGTAAGAGATTGCTGGGCGAGCTACCAAGCACACTGGCGTAGAGTCCAGTGAAGATCGAACCGCTAAGGCCAACATAGCCTTTGAGGATGCCGGATACAGTACCACGGCTCGCCGGAAAGTTCCTCATGTTGGTCACCAGTACCCCGGTGATCAGCCATGCGCTGCTGTTGGTGCCAATGCACAGAGCAATCCATAACTGAAAGAACATGGTGAATGCTAACACATGTTCTATTCGATCTAAAGAATTCAACGATGGCTTTGCTTTGATTCAAACCACAAGGTATGATGCTCACATCATAGCAATAGTTTCATAATACATATTCAAATCTTTAAGCTTTGATTGGAAGTCCTCCAAATCTAACTTGCTTCTTTTGGCCTCAACTGACAAGCGGC
>JBAMHZ010250265.1:0-13724 GCA_037177395.1 Alpinia galanga | reverse complement strand
TACAATAACCATAAACTTTGCCTTTATTATGAAAATATGATACAAAAGTTCCCTTACCAATCATCTCATAATTGGCATCAAGGGCTTATACTAACAGTACAGATGCAAAGGCTTTTAAAACGTGCTTGGGACTCAAATCACTTTTTGTGTTTTGCAATTTTTTTTTTATCTACACTAGCTTTCTCTGTTTTATGGAAAAATTTTGTTCATATTTTTTACTAGTAAAACACTTTCTCGAGCTTAGTTATCCCATCCATACTGTCATCTAATGCATAAATGCTATTTCATTCATCAGTTCAAATGGCGCTTGATAAAGAAAGCATCACAAGTTTTGTATCTACATGTTTCTTTGAAAAAACGTGCATTTTTAGAGGAACTTCACGATAAACATGAACAGGTGCGTAACTCCTATTCGATCCCATTATCTTTTATTTATAGTAAGATTTTTCTCACTATAAATCAGTTTGTCCTTTGAAAATAGTGATAAACATATAATAATCACAACATGAATTTCTTCTTACATTTTCTCCCATGATTCTGCATTTACATCTTGTTTTACTATACATAGAGGAACTTATTTTGTCATTTGTGATTACCATCTGTCCTTTAGGCTCATTATCATTAAACTGTAATAACTATTTGAGGTTGACTGCATGAATTTTATCACTTCAATAAGCTCTACATGTGGCTATATTATTTAGTAATGTCAGCATCTTGAAATTGCTTTTACCATTGCCTAAATCACTTTCGATTAGGTTAAGTAGAGTTTTCTTTAGTCTCCCTCTTTCCTTTACCCTTCAACTCTAAATCTCTAATTGATTTAACATGTTTGTAACAATACAACTTATTTCTCTTTGAACATGTCTATACCATCTTAATCTTTTTTTTTTTTGAATCATCTATTCAATCTAATTTTTCCTAGTATTATTATTTATTATTATCTTTTGACAACCCCATACATCCATCTTAATATTGTCATCTCTGCTATATTATCAATGTAAATGTTCTTTTTTCTAATTTCCAGATACTCTCATAGCTTAAATATGATCTGTCACACCACAAATATTTTCTTTTAGCTCATGAGCACACAATTATCACAGAAGATTTTGAACTCATAAATTTCAACCACTCATGTCTCTAGCAGTGATATCTTGATTAATGCCTCCTAGTTGAATTATCCAATAATCTAAATCTCATAAAAAATTTATGCCTATTGCTTAGCTATGTTCTCACTTTTTTCTTATTACAGGAAGTGTTTATGCATTTTATCTATGTCCTTTAAAAAAAAAACAAACTAAAACTACATTTCATAATTTTTTTATATTTATTTTAGGACCTTTTGTTTCTAAAGCTTTTTTACATAATTCAAGTTTGATCTTCTTATACGTATCAATTAGCATTATATCTTCTTCAAATAACATACATTAATAAGCTTTATCTTGTACATGATTGACAAGTTGATTTAGTGCTAATTGGAAGAGATAGACTTAGAGATGACTCATGAGATGTAAACAATATTTATGAGAATTTTTTTTATTACATTCCCTTGGGCTATTTGAAGGAAAATTTCATACGATTATGACCAACCATACATTATGAGTTAGTGTTAAATAGTTAATAAAACACATTGTGGGATTTTTGTCCACTTTTGTGTGACCGATAGTCAAATTTAATATTCATTTCTCTTTATGCCATCTACTGAAGGTTAAAGAATGGCTTCAAAATCTTGGTCTCGGGGAGCAAGTGCCTTCAGTTCAAGATGATGATGAAGCTGATGAAATATCTGTTCTGTACCCGAATGGGGAGAATACTACAGTTAAAAGCAGGTAATTTTAAGTTCACAGATCCATGATGTAGAAATAAAAAAACAACAAAAATTTGACATGAACAAATAAATTGCACTTTCATAACTTAGGGAGATGTACATCACTTGAACTCGGATATGAGTATTCGTCATGAATATGGATCTAAGTATTTGATATGTAATTTTCTAATAAATTTTTACACATGATCAATGAGGGTATTAGTGTCTGACTAAGAGTGTTGGTGACATTGTTATGTCTACCACTCTTGTAAGGGAGTAGATGATGAGTGAGTGTAAACAATGTAGACTGTTGTTTCCTTGAAGATTATATTTACAAGTTTACAACCACACCTTATGACATATCTTATATCTATGCTTCATGCTAGATAATGGCTTCTAAAGGACGACATCATCTAATTGTAGAACAATATTTATGATGCAAGGTGAGATATAGTGAGTAAAGAGAGTTATGAACTCATAATAGGTTATATAAGAAGTGTATATTCTTTTAATTTGACTCATGAAAAAAATACTTTTGTACCAGAGATGATGCAATCTTTTTTTCCCCCCATAAATACTTTATATATGTAATATATTTATTTATGATAAATCAGGCTTAGGGTTAAATTCAAAGCTTTGACAAGAAGTATCATGACAACTGTAAAAAGGTCGCTCGGTGCACAAAACTCCTCCTGCCAATGCAGGGTCCCGGGAAGGAGTCTATTGTCGTATCATGACGACTGTACAAGTCCTAAAAAATGGAAGGAAACGGTGCATCAAAAATATAATAACGTAGCTTCTAATGATGAATTTATTAAACAAGAGATTGATCAATGCCATAAGTTTGTCAAGCTTTGGAAAGTTGACGCAAGAAAATATGCAAAGGTTAGTTGATTGTACTAGTGAAATGAACGCCATGTTCTTCTGCATCTCTTAGAAGTCTGGATGAGTTCACTGGTCCCACATCTCATCTATATAACAAGGACAAGTTTAGTATGCATGATGCTGTTTAAATTGTATTTAGCATAGTGTTATGGACTGTTCTCTTGGTCTTTCCTTCCTTTAAAGAGAAGTAATTTGACAGCTGTAAGGCATTGCCATTACAGAAAAAGATTGTAAGTTTCTAGATGTTCAAACTACACTATAGGTATTAAATTGGTTTTCTTTGCAATGAAGTGTAGTGGGGACAATGGATCCAAAACCAGATGGCTATTTAAATATTTTCTTCCAGATAATCTGACTTATCTTTAAGGATGATATTGTCTAGTTTTTCAGCAATCTTTCTAAATGAACTCGTTTGGGAATGAACAAATTCCATCTCTTGCTTTTGCTGAGTCGTTGATTATTTTCTTATGTTGCTGGCTTCATCAAGTGTCACCAAGATATTGACTAATAGGTAAAAGAATAATATTGAGGCTTGCAAGCTACAATCCGATTTTTTTTTAATGAAAATAAGGATTTCTGACATTTTTTTAAAAAATATTATGAGCTTTCTCTTCGTTGGAATGTACATAAAGGTAGACTCAAGAATAGATTTTTTTTTTTGAGGAAATTATCAAACAAATAATACTGCCTTTGGAATTGAAGTTCATTTATTTTAACCTTGCGCTTGGATCTATGTACCTCAATGATGCAAATGTCTGACCTTTGTCCTTGTACTTACAAAAACTGCTTAGATTTCATTCAGTTAACTTGTATTCATCTTCACTAAGAATTTATAGTCAAGAAGGTCCCTTTTTGGTTTTTACACTTAAGATTTTCACTCTTTAAGCAGAGATATACCTTCTAGTGCTGCATTGCCAATCATCTGTCCAACACTTGGAGGGCAACAGTCCATTTCTGACAGGGCTAAAGTAGCTATGCAGGGGTATCTTGATCACTTCTTTGGCAACCTGGACATTGCAAATTCTAAAGAAGTACGAATCTACCACTTACACCGCACCTTGCTTAATATTGAATTATAGTTTGATTTTGAACAGTTGCTTGTCAAAGCCATATTCAACATGCATTTTTTTTTTGTTTCATGAGTATTTTGGTTGTTTTCTTTTGTTGTTTTTGGAGTTTTTGTTTGTATTATTAGACTGTTATAACTCTTTTTTCTCTTGTTCTTTATGGATGTGCTTACTTGGAGGTAAATTGAAGAAATTAAAATGAAAAAAAAGGAAGAATAATTAGATGGAAAATATTTTTTCTTATGTTTATTTCAAAGAAAGAGGAAAGGAAAATGAAGAGACTTATGATCTTTTCTTTTCCTTAAAACAATCCATCTGAAAGTGGACAAGAAGTTGGAAGGAAGTGTTCTTGCTTTCCTCTTTGTCAAGTAATATTAAAATTATTTTATTTCATCTCACTTTTACTTCACACTAAATAATGAAAAGTAACAATAATTCTCTCTATACTTCTCTTTCCAAGTGAAGAGGGAAAAAATTTGAGGATGGTACCATAGGTAGTCCCTTCTACCTATATATTGTTCATCAACATAATATTACTTATAGGCCCTTGTAATATATGCTATTTATAAATCAATCTATAACACTCCTCTCAAGCTAGTGCCAAATATATTATGAAAACCTAGCTTGCTACAAATATAGTCCTAAGGGCAATTAAAGACTTGTTTAGAAGTCTTCTAATTGATCATTGGAACTCATAAATGCTGTAACAATTTCATTAGATTGCACCTTTCTTGACAAAATAGCAATTAATGCCTATAATCTATGTGCATGGTGGCCTAACTGTCACATTACAACTTTGTTTTTTTTTTGGAGCATATCCCAACTTGGATAATAGCTGCTTTAGCTCATATAAGTTCATTGTAGCTAGGGTTATAGCCTCTGCTCTTGATCTGGCTACAACACTTTGCTTCTTGGCTTTTCAAACACCAGCTTAGCTCCCAAATGATGCAAAGAGTGTGATATAGATCTCTTGTATGTTGGGGAACCTGCTTAGTTCGTATTAGTACACCCTACAATCTGAAGGTGACCTTGATCATGACAGAGGAGACCTTTTCCTAGAGCATTCTTCAAATATCGTAGGATCTTCAAGGTGGTGTCTAAATGATCATGACACTGAGCTCTAAGGAATTGACTGATGCACTCACTACGAATGATATAATAGGGCCTTGAAACCAGTAGATAGTTAAGCTTGCCAACAAATCTTCTATATTTTTCTGGATTAAATAATGATAGGGATGGACACGAACTAGTGTTCCAGTTTTTATGTTGGTAAACCAAACCCAAATTGAATTCTTTTTAGTTTGAAAAAAATCAAACCAAAACCGAACTTGCCGTTTGAGTTGAAACCAAACCCAAATTTTAGTTTGGTTTGATTTGAATAATTTTTATTGAAAGGAAAATCACAGACTAAGTATGTACTATTTAATCAGTCCCTAACAACAAGGAAACAACATCTTGAGATAATTTCTTTCAGGAAAATTTTCCATCCTTTCACTCATCTTACCCACTTTTTCGTTTCTTTCTTCCAAGTTTTGACTCAAGAATCAGGACAGTGTAAGTCTTCCTAAAGATTGATATTCTAACTTTTAGATACATCACGCAACTTGTTGAAAAAACAACATACAAGATCTAAAATATTTTACTGTGTTTTTGAGGGGAAAATGCATTTCATCAATATACAACATTTCTTCTCTCGACTAACTAGTTTCCCCAAAAGCTGACCTTACTTAATTGGAAAAAAATCATCGAAATATGTGCAGGTTTGTAAGTTTTTGGAGGTCTCAAGACTGTCATTTTTGCAAGAATATGGACCTAAACTCAAAGAAGGTTATGTCACTGTAAAACATTTGGCAAATGCTCAAAAGGACGATGATGTTAAAGGTTGTTGTCCATGCCACTGGTTTAGTTGCTGTAGTAGAAGCAAGCAACAGGTATTCTTCGATTGTTTCTTGTCCAAAGTGTAGGCAATCACATACTGCAAAGTTTCACAAAGTAATTACCTTCAGTATTACACATTGATTTTTAATATAATTTATGTTGCATGATTGCTGTTGAGAATAAATCTCTAAATTGTTTGCTTCATAGCTTAAGCATTTGGAACTCTTGGTTGCATAGTCAAAATTTTATTTGAACTAGTCATGAGTTTGATTCCTAGGCAGCTTAGTTGCTGTCATGAATTTTGGAACATAAATGTAAAAATAATATAATACTAGGATGTACTTGAGAGTGCTATATTGGATAATTTTTTACATCGACAAGAATAATGTACTAGGGACTATTTAGAACAATATTGTCTAGACCATAGGTATTTAAAATGCTATAGTGAATATAGGGTGATTACTTCTCCAGATACATATACAGGTATCTGTTGTAAGGCAATCAAGTTGCTATGTGTTTGGCAAAGTATCACATTTTTCGTGAGACCAAGCAAATTGATATGAGAGATCACTTTGTGCATGATTTGATATCACAAGGTAATGCTTCCTCAAAGAACGTTAGCAAAGATGATAACATTGTGGATATGTTAGAAGAGGTTCTTCCAAGCACTAACTTTTTTGAGTCAACTGACTTTTTTGAAGTGCATGTTGATCCCTTATGGATTGAACAGAGCTACTTATATAGCAAAGATACATGCACATGAGGTACTATATGGGATATGAACTACTTTGTTGCAAACCTTGAGATAAGATTATATTTGTCCTATCCTCAGGTTGGGTGCAATGGTCACCAGACTTGCACTAGTGCAACCAAGGCATTTACACTAGTTTGCTAAGTTGTTGTTGCTTGGAGAGTCAAGCAGATTATATCAACGTCAAGTTGAGTCTCTAAAATAGTGGACAACAATCAGTAGTAGAGATAAAAGATTCTGAATTGAAGCAGAGTCAGCAAAGCACGTTGGTTAACTCTGTCCAAGGTCGGATTAGAAGATCTTTTGCATCTGTTCTGCTTTAACCATTGCTGCTTGCTGTCCCTATGCCTTATCATGACATCATCCTTCCCTTTCTTGTGTATCTTCCATAATTCTTACATTGTTAATCTGCTAACGTGATAAAGTTATCAACTAGTATCAGTTTGTCTCATATTGGTTGAAACTAGAGCAAACCATCTTGTGTCCTCCAAAGAGCTGAGTTTTTCTGTTCTGCCTCTATGTTATGTATATTAATTGGGTATCTTTTACAGGTTTGGGCTGTGTTAAAACCAGGTTTCTTGGCTTTACTGGAAAACCCATTTGATACAAAGATTTTAGATATAATTGTTTTCGATGTATTACCACATGCAAATGGAGAAAAGGGAAGCCAAATTCTTCTAGCAAGAGAAACAAAAGAACGTAATCCTTTGCATTCTGGGTTTCAGGTAAATTTCTCTTCTTTAAAATGATAAGAAGTTTTCTTCCATGATAAAATGCTTATAACAGATATTCCTTTTTTCTTTGCCCTAGATGAAAAGAAAATTCTATGTTATTATCATTGAAACTGCATACTTGTATTTTAATCTTAAAAATTCATATCATACATGCCTGTATGTTGTTCTTTGGTGGCCTAGCACCAAATGGGTATAGCATTTTAATAAAAATTACTAAATCAACAAAGGCCATTAGAGTCATTTTATTTTAGTTTATTTTCTACTTTTTTTGAGGTTTCGTTCATTTATCTCAGTCATTATGTACTTTTTAAGAATGATAGCGGCAAGTTTTGTGTTGTTCATGCAATCTCACTGAAGGTATTCTGTGGGAGTCGTACAATAAAGTTACAAATGAGAAATAATGCAAAGGTTAAAGAGTGGGTTGCAGCAATAAATGATGCTGGATTGCGACCTCCTGAAGGGTGGTGTAATCCTCATCGTTTTGGCTCTTTTGCACCACCAAGAGGCTTACTTGAAGATGATAGCTACGTTCAATGGTTTGTTGATGGCCAAGCTGCATTTGAAGCAATTGCTTCTTCAATTGAACGAGCAAAATTGCAGGTCTCTTTGATTTTAGAGATAGTCTTTAACAATAAATACTTCTTTAATTTGAAGTGTGAGACTATTCACCAAGGAGTCTAATGCAGATATTCATAACCGACTGGTGGCTTTGTCCAGAGTTGTATCTACGACGTCCTTTTAGTGTTCATGACTGTTCCCGGCTTGATACTCTTCTAGAGGCCAAAGCTAAGCTGGGTGTTCAGGTACCATGTCCTGTTAGTTTTTATTCTCAGCATTTTCTTTCACAAAAGTTTTACAAAGTCCCCTTTGCCAATAGTTGTTTTTACTTGCATTTGGCACGTTATATCACCGCTACATAATAGTCTTGATATCTTTTTTTTTATATCTACATTTTTATATTTTGGAGTTTTATGGTGGTTGAAACCAATTTGGCAGCCTCCTTCTTAGGAAAAACTTCTCTTTTCATTAGTATGATTTATTTAGAGTTAGAAACTAAAATCTGTTTAATATTTTAAAAATCCAATGTAATTATTGTTGTTGCTGCTGTTGTTACTGTTGCTATTATTATTATTATTGTTATTGTTATTGTAGTTTTTTTTTTAAAAGATCTTGTGAAGGCTTTATTATTATTTTAGGATTGACAGATTATCTATAAACTAAAACTGGACAAGTTTATTGTAGAAATATAAAACAGTAACAGTATAGAAGTGTTTGTCATTCAATTTATAAATTAGATGAGCTACACCAAAATGTTGAGATATTCCGATTCTTATTCAAGTTTTTTGTTCTTTTTCTTATTTCATTTCCCGTAGTTAGTCTTTAACAGTGTCATCTGTTGCCGTGTTTGAGCAGTTATTAAGATCGTCAAGTGAATTGCAGAAAACTGAGTATATGATTAATGACATGAACATAATTAAAATTATTGCTTCATGATTACATTTTGAGTTACAACGCATTCATATTACAACAGTTTGTAAGAGGACATGACATGGGTGTGGATCAAGTGCGTGACTTGTGGATGAGTATCGGGTGTAATGTTTCTTATTTGCTTTTTAAATCTTACTAATTACTACTAATAACCAGTATTATGTATGCAAATTGCATATTAGTCTAGACAATTTGGTTCAATCTACTATGAATCTTTGATGGATTGGATTGTCTTAGCAAGGATTCCTTGGTTTATTCCATGGGTCCCTGACTAAAGTCGAGTAGTAGATCTTAACCTATTATCTGATATGAAATCTTAGGTTCAATCTCGAGACATGAGTCTCACTTTAGTTTGTGGAGCACCTTTTGTCTATAATTGATGACAACTAACTTTTACTCTATATCAAAAGTTTAGCATTTTTTTGTTGTTGCAGATTTATATTCTTCTCTATAAGGAAGTGCCTCTTGCTTTGAAGATTAATAGTGTATATAGTAAAAGAAGATTACTAGGTATCCATGAAAATGTAAAGGTTCTACGCTATCCAGATCACCTGTCAACTGGCATTTATTACTGGTAGGTGTTTTCTTGGTTATTTTATCTTCTTGATTTTAGGTAGTTTGTCGTTAATGTGCAAAAATTTTACTATTAAAACTAGGTCCCACCATGAGAAAATTGTTACAGTTGACAATCAAATAAGCTTTATTGGAGGACTTGATCTGTGCTTTGGACGCTATGACAACTTTGAGCACAAAATTGGGGACATGCCTCCTTTTGTTTGGCCTGGAAAGGACTATTATAATCCTAGGTAATTTTTCCCAATAAATGAAATTACCAGAGGATGAATCTAACTAGTTTTGGTGATCTTATTTTTGTGAATTTATTTCATTCAATATTTTTGTAGAGAATCTGAACCAAACTCTTGGGAAGATACTGCAAAAGATGAACTGGACCGTGAAAAATATCCTCGAATGCCATGGCATGATGTCCAATGTGCTTTATGGGGACCACCTTGTCATGATGTTGCAAGGCACTTTGTCCAACGATGGAATTATGCCAAGGTTATATTCCTTTCGAGACGAGAAATATTCTGGTAGAAAAAATATTCTGTTTTTCAACCAGAATCAGATCTCTTATGAGTCTTTAGGTTCTTATTTATTTTTATCTTGTAGAGAAATAAAGCTCTGAATGAACAAACAATCCCGCTCTTGATGCCTCAGCAGCACATGGTTATTCCACATTACATGGGAAGTAGAGAACCAAACCCTCACAATGAGAAACAGAATGCCTTCTCACATGATGTTACAAAGCAGTTTCCATTTTCTCCATGTCAAGATATTCCACTTATTTCGTCCCTTGAACCTGATGTGCTTTCGAAGAATGATGGTGATGCTAAGGTTAATGGATCAAGCAGGATTGGTTTATCTGAACAACCAACCAGATCGAGCCAATTGCAGTACAACTCTTTTCAAAATGCAAACATTGGACAATTAGTTAAAGATGTGCAGAAGAAAGAATTTGTTGATGACCTCAGTTATCCCAGAGCTCGGGAAGAACAAAATTTTAATTTAATAGACCAACCACCCATTCAAATTATGGAGTGGTGGGAGACACAGGATCAAGCTAGACAACTAGAATCTACAGATGAATCAAGACAAGTTGGTCCAAGGACTCCATGTCGGTGTCAGGTATGTAAAAAGTCACCTGGAGAAAATTGGAACATCATTATCTGTTCATGTTTGCTCTGTTGCCTCTGATTTTTTTTTAATCTAAAGTAGTTTCATAGTATTGTTTTACAGTGTTCATGAGAAATCCCACCATGTCATATACAGTTTGGAGCAAGGCTCAAAATCTCATTTTGCATTGTAGTTTTTGTCCCCATATGAAACTAGAAGCTATAAAATCTATTTTATAGTTTTTGCTACTTTATTTATTCTACTTGATTTACTTGTTAAGTGGACATTGGAAATTACAAAATAGATCCATAACAAGTTTTATGAATGAGGATAATGTGTTGTGGTTGTTAGGTTCATTGCTACCACTCACTCCCAATTGAAGGGATGTTAAGAGAAACAACAAATTGACACCTCTGTAACTCTATTACTAGTTGTTCACAATACTGAATTTTCATGTCAAAATAATGTAAAGCTGGGAGGATAGATTTACAACATATTTTTTTAAAAAAAATTGTTTTTAATTATTTTTTATCTTTATTGTAAGGTATGTGGCATTATTCATTTTGTCTATCACTTGATTATAACAGATCTTATTTTCTTATAATATTCTTGATAAGTTACGTTAGCCTAGGATGCACCTTAACTAATTGAAACAGTGAGCTAATAGAACTTGGTTTGTTTTCTATGATAATAAGATATGATATCTTTAAGAGACTACCTAGCTTTGTTGGGCATCTAAGAATAAGGTAGATAACAAGAATTATTCTCATAGTGAACGATGGGAATTTGATGTTTGTAGAATCCACATTTAATAGATTCAGATCGATTTTTGACATGTGCCTGAACACAAACTTGTAAGATGAATGAGAGAATTTATTGATTTATGCTTATTTTACCACCAATAGTAATGTGTGTATTCATCTTCTTAACATAGCAATAAGCTCTTGGCATTGCATCATTTTCTTGCCCATAATTGCTGGTTCATTTAGCCTAGTGTTAATGCCAATATATTCTGCAGCACATCTCACTTGTATGTACATTGTGTGAGCCATATGCAGTGAATTTTAGGTGATTCTATGTGTGAGACAAGTGATATGTATTTCATGGTTTTAAGAAGTTATATTCCCTTGGCTATAGTTGTTTCATTTAGTTGAATCAGTATATGGACATATTCTGAGGTTGATCATGACCTGTTAGCACAGGTTATCAGAAGTGTTGGTCCATGGTCGGCTGGTACGAGCCAAACAGAAGAAAGCATTCACAAAGCTTATGTTTCTCTAATCGAAAAAGCAGAACACTTGATATATATTGAGGTATGGAGGTTCTTTTTCCTATGAATGACGTTTCTGCTTTCAAGCTTCTAGCTATTATTCTTTTTGAATGTATAGTAGCGAACCATCTATGTGTTATCCTCTACTGAGTACACAAGTTTCTTTGTTGATATGGTTCATGAAACGAGCATCTAAGCTTCATTTTTTGGGCTTTTGTGGAAATTGATGTTGAGCACCAGGATTTCACCATTTTAAGATTACTTCTAAACCTTTGTTGGGATTGGGCCTTTTTTCTTGCAGCTAGTGTTCTGTTTCTTCCTTTGCTCTTCTTTTTTTTTTTTCTTCAAGTGCCCTATTTTTCCACTATGCCTATGACCCTATGATTGATATATCTTCTTGGACTTTAATTTGCCCTGATTTTGTTCAAGATATCTATTCTCATTCTTCGAATTCCTTTTGTGAGAATAAGATCACGAGCTTCACTCAACTTCAATTGGGTAAATCTAGAAGAATTACTTACTGGTAGTGGTAGTATCCTAGCTATCTGACATGGATTCTACATGGATGATAAGAGGATTGGTTCCCATAATGAAAAGCAATCCCCATCAAATGCAACTAACTTGGGAGTTGCTTAAATTCATTGATCTCATATGAATAGAGGCACCTCTGACAATTGTTAGTTCAAATAAATGACATTCAAATATATGTAGTTTGACATAACTGATTTATCCTACATATTTGGTAGGGCCTTTTTCAGATCTGACATGCTCTTCTAATTCCAGGTGTGGAAGGAAATATTGAAAGTTCACTTTTTTCACATTCATAGATTTTTTTAAACTATGATGCTACTTATGATCTTGAATTTCATGAAATGATATTAGGAATGCATGTTACAACAGTATATGCATGTATACTTATTTCTCTCACTTCTAAAACCAAGTTGGTAATAGCATTAGTTATTTGCTTATTTTGTATATAGTTAAATTCATGATAAAAAGATAATGAAGGACTAATAATTTCTACCCACGTTCTCTTGCCTTTTCCAGAACCAATTTTTCATATCTGGACATGAAGGAAACTATATAATAAGAAATCGTGTGCTTGATGCATTGTATAAGCGAATCATCAAAGCAGAAAAAGATAATAAATGCTTCAGGGTTATTATAGTTCTACCCTTGTTACCTGGATTTCAGGTAGTACTGCAGAACATACTTTTTTTTTAATATTTAATATTTTATTTTTTAGATGTATTTTCTCTATGTTAACATCTTTAACTGCAGGGTGGCATAGATGATGCTGGCTCTGCATCCGTACGGGCAATTATGCACTGGCAATATCAAACCATCTGTAGAGGTCCTCATTCAATAATTCAAAAACTTTTTGATAGAATGGGTCCTAGAGCCCATGATTTTATTTCATTCTATGGACTTCGAACACATGGCAAGCTCTCAGACGGTGGTCCTCTGGTTACCAATCAGGTGAATACATTTGATGTTGTTTGTAACCTTCTCGTTTTTCATTCATTTTTGTCAAAATTAGCTTGCGAATCAGATTGCTAGTATGGGTGGGAATGGCCTTGAAAAATTCAAAATAAAAAATATGAAAAAATGAAATAGATTTATTGATACAAATATATAACATTCAAAGAATGTATATAAATATAACATTGTTAGTTACTTTTAAATTTTTAATATTATTTAGCAATAATGGGATATTATTTTCTTTTTAAAAATATTCAAATGAATAAATAAAATAACAATATTAAATCATTTATATTAAGAATACTAGAATATTCATGTCAGATTAGATAAATATTTTTTCTTGGGATTGATCCCATTAATGATTGGCCCATTGGTATTGGGATGGTCGCAATTACAGTGGCACCATTGGGCCTCTATTATCTGTTGTCATGATCATCCAAATGGATTGCAGTGTAGATATTCCTAATTCCTCCAGAAATATGGTTAGGGCATTCTGTTTGTATGTTTATTGCCACCCCTTTTTTTCATTCATTTTGTGATTCATGACCACAATTTGTTTCTTACCTTGACATGAGAAGCCATCTTCATGCTTTTATTCTGTCAGGTTTATGTTCACAGCAAGCTAATGATAGTTGATGATCGGGAGGTGTTGATTGGTTCAGCTAATATTAATGATAGAAGCTTGTTAGGG
>JBAMHZ010250048.1:0-13728 GCA_037177395.1 Alpinia galanga | reverse complement strand
TGGTTGAAATGAAGGAGAGCGTTAGGTGTTTTATGTAATAAACTTAAAGGGAAGTTCTACAAAACAACGGTTAGACATGCTATGTTATATGAAGTTGAATGTTGACTACGACTTGAGCATATGAGTAGAAGATGAGAGTTGCAGAAATAAGGATGTTAAAATGAATGTGTGGACATATGAGGATGGACAGAATAAGAAATGAGAGTATTAGAGAGAAAATCGGAGTTGCATCTATTGATGGAAACCTCTGAGAGACACGTTTAAGTGGTATGGACATGTATTTAGACAACCAACAAATGCTCAAGTTAGATAATGTAAAACTATGACAAATACACACATTAAATGTGGAAGAGAAATACTAAAAAAGACTTGTTTAGCAACAATAAAATAAGATAAAATTTATTTAAATATAGATAATAATATAGTAGGGGATAGAGCCCAATGACATAGAAAAATCCATAGAGCCGACCCCACATAGTGGGATAAGACTGATTGTTGTTGTTGATAATTTCACTAAGGATTCAATTCATTTTCTCATCCTCACATCCTATTCAATTCATTTTCTCACCTTCACGTCCTTAATGAATTTATTGGCACTTTATTTTAACATCCTTAGATTATAAGAAACATAATCGACCAGGATATATGCAATTAGCAATTTTTTCAAGGATCATGATCCTGTTTTAAGTTGAGCTTTACCAAATGCCATGGTGATTATTCACGTGTGGAAACAAGAAAAAGAGGAGGTTCAGGGAGTGGGATATATGGAGGAGGAAGAGCAAGATAGGAAGCAGGGAGAGATTTTTCATTGTAGACCATTTTGGGAGCTTTCCTGCAGTCTGGCAAATCTGTAATTTGAATCTATGTTGGCAAGCAGTGTACAGGAAAGCGTTAATTTGGTTTGTTGGTAATAGACAAGGTGGACAGCCTCTCAGGTAATAGTTTTAGTTGTTCTTTATTGCAATACACTTGATAAAGTGATGAGCAATTGTATAACAGAAGGCATAACGGCTACTCAGATCCTTGTAGGGAACAGATTTCAACCTGCAAAGTGGCAGTTGCCCTGTTAACCGGTTGTACTGCAAGGAAATACTTCTTTGTATTATTACACGTTTGAAGTATGTGCATCCAATACTGAATTTAAAATGTCCAAATTAGCAATTCTTCCTCAAAATTCGTATACAAATCAAATAACTGGAATCTGCACCGTTGCACAGCTTGATAGTGTATTGCTTAATGGCATTTCTATATCTGACTAGTATCTGTGCACATCCAGTTTATATATGACTAAAGTTTCTAATAATATGTTTTTGATGTATTATACTGCCAGAGAAGAGTATCATTCAGCGTGATGTGAAGTCATCAAACATTTTACTAACTGAAGGCTTTAGAGCCAAGGTCGCTGACTTTGGCTTCGCTCGAACTGGACCCATGGAAGCTGATGAGACACACATTCAGACCAAGGTAAAAGGGACAGCTGGTTATGTTGATCCAGAATATATGAACACATGCCAACTTACAGCGAGGAGCGATGTTTACTCCTTTGGAATTTTGCTGCTGGAAATTCTTTCGGCCTACCGCCCAGTAGATATAAAGAGAGCTGGTGAAAGGATTACTGTGAGATGGGTAAGATCATTATACTGCCACCTATATTATAGCATGCTAACTCATCTCAGGGTTGTGTATGGTTTTGGATCGTCCAGGTATCTTGGCGGGATTTGACATAGGATTAAATTTTAGACTAGTTTTCTTTTTTTTTCACGAAACATTGATTTCCTGCTTAAATTTGTGATTTGTCAAAATTTAACTAGACTGATTAACAAAACCCCAACTACAAATTACACTTAGTAATCATTGCAATGCTCTCTTAAGGATTACTAAAGCTATAAACTGACTACTATGCAGGCCTTCAACAAATATAAAGAAGGCAACGAGAGGCAAATACTGGATCCTCAGATGCCCGAAGTGTTGGAAGATCTGGTAGTAAAGAGGATACTTGCTTTGGCTTTTAAGTGTGCTGCTCCTACACGCAAAGATCGGCCAGCCATGCAAGAAGTTGTCGAACTGCTTTGGGGAATAAGAAAAGATTACAATAGTAGGAGATCATGAAGGGATCATATATTGTGCAGACGTGGCCATCACAATTGATTGACTCAATCAGTGCGAATCAACCCTTTGTTGTGCTGCAAACATTCAACATGTTTTCAATATTTTGCAGTCGATCATTGCCTTTTAAACAGTTCTTAGTGTATGTTAAAATGCAAGATCGATGTACAATGTTGTGGATCGGTGATGAAGGATACTTTTGCATAAAGAGGAATAGCTATGCAGTAATATAGCACATGTAGATATATTATGATATTTTGAAAGAAATCAAAATAATATTTGAAAGCAATGGAAAACTAATATGACAAGAATATGAAGGAATTGAAAGTGCTGTAAGCAGCTTCAGTTTGCATCAAGTATAGAATATGATTGGATGTTTGTAAGAATTTTTAAATTACCAAATGAATATATCATAGACATACATAACTTCAATGAGATTTATGTTTGCAATGACCCTATCAATCAAAGTTTTAAATTATAGAATCACTGGATAATTACTAAATAGCATTTTTGAATTGTTGTTAAATTGAAAGATTGCTGACCTCACCTAGTACATAAGGCTTAAGTTGTTATCGTTGAAAGAGGAGGAGAGTCACAATCAAATATTATCTCGCAATCTCTTGATGTAATTGTATATGATTGACTAGAGAGCAAGAATAGATAGTGTTCAATTATTATTGACATTTCTTTTGCATAAACACAAACTCAATACAATTTAAAACATTCATAAGTGATCATTAAAGTATCGAAATCACAACAAAAATAAAATATGAAAGAAAGACAACACATGTTAACATAAATATTTAATATAGTTTGGAATCTTAGTCTTGCTCCACGTCTTATGATGGATTGAGTGTGTTATCCTCTTATGATCGTCCTCCAAATTTACAATCACAAATTACGAGAAATTGTATATCCAATTTATACAGGGCAATCTTAAAAAGAGAACATGTAAAATTAAATAGCCATAGACTTCTAGACACAGTCTTGATGTAAAATTGTTTGCTTCTATCTACAAGAGTAAGAGTAGTCGGTTTGATTTGAACTTTGATTTCTCAAATTGCTATCTTCAACTCTTTTAACATCAACATTCCTTTTGCTTGCCTGATCCAACAAAGAGTGCGAGCATTTGACCCAATTTTTTTTAGATTTTATTTAATACGGTGGTAAAAAGTAGAATGACTTTTCGTGCAATTAGACTCGTCAAACATATTATACGTTTGTGGTATTCAACTTATCAATGATGCTGAACTATCCGCTATGAACAATCTACAATTTTTAAATTTATTTTGGTGATAGTGAACTTTTTTTTATGGAGTCGAACCAATTGCTTCCAATATTAATCCAATCATAAAATTTAAAAACTTGAATTATAAAAAAAATTAAAAATATAGATGATTACAACCCATGGCTTCTAATATGTTTCATTTATCATACCCTTAGCTCTTCCACTTCCAGTGCTTTAAGGAAATAGACTAAAGTGGTCATGATAATTAAGCAACAAAGAATAATAAGTAAATGCAGCTTGATTAAAAAGTAACTCAAGTTTACTCAAACCATATATAACACAAAGCCAGCTCAATAGACACGTCTCCAACTTTTGAACCTAAAACTTTCTCGCTCAACCTCAACAACACCTTACCTGACCTGACTGTGAATTACACTTCGGACTGGCTGTTCATAGAAACAGACATACACATTTGGCAGTGCGCATATATTTCAAAGCCACTGGTTTAATTTAATGTGTAACTTTATGAAAGGTTTCCAGGGGAGTTTTCATGTGGGGAAGGCACATCTCTCCTTCCCCCCATATCTAAAGATATGCTTGGGTTGGGCTGGGCAATTTCCATCCCACGTACCGTCCAAACCAAAGCAGAGAATAATTAATTAACTTTTTCCTCATCATTCAGACTGAGACATGCATCTACCATGCCAAAGTATATGAACAAATGTCACTAATAAATGCAAGAATCTAAGAACCTTGTGCATTTTGGAAGCATCCCAATCCTTTTACCATCCCATCTGATCGAACAAAGGTTTAGATAAAAAAAAAGGGCCTTCCCCCCTAGAAATGTTGATGTTAAAGACATAGGAAAGTTCTTTACAAATTCCATTCCTCCCATTTCCTACTGACCTTTGCCAACCTCGCAGCTTTGTGGCGAGGGTTGTGTGTATGATTGAGACTTGAACGTTAGTTAATTAGCTTATGTTGAGGACGTAGAGGTGACTAATGTGTCATTAAGTGATAGAAGATAGGGAACAAAAGGTTGCGTGTTTATGGTGTGCGTATCTAAATATGTTAATTAATTCATATCGTATTTCATTTTTTATTTGCTGTCTACCATTTGGACCGTCCGTGTTTCCGATCGAGTAGGACAATCCCCGTTGCCTCGTAGGCGGTGACGTTGGATTGGTGGGTGCAGATAGCGAGTGGGTTGTCAAGCGATGAGTTCCCGTCTCCACGTCACTCGCTTCTCGGCGATGACGGCAGCAACGTTATCCGTTCGGGAATATCTAACCCATCGCACGCCAACCCACGCCACCCATCTCTCCGTCCATTCTTAGATCGGACGGTTCGTATTGGCAATTGCCGGGATTCTCACTCAGCCAATCGAGAGGGAAAACGCGTAAGGTTATCGTTGTAACACGTGGCAGCTGGCAGGACGAAGCGGCTCCACCACGTAAGGAATCTTTCAGACACGTCCCTAAAGAGGTAATATTCTAACTTTCACCATGCCAATTAAGGTTCTAAGTACGCGTCGCTGTAATGAATTTTGAGTGTGAATTAATTAAAATTTTTGTTTGTTTTTTGGTGTGAATTTGTTTCTAGATAACCCCCTATCAGTTTCTATGTTTTCAATATTCCCCCGATTTTCGGCCTCTTTCCTCTTCCTCCCTTATATAATCGTAGGAATAGCCTGGCTCGTGAGGCATTCAATACCTCCAAAACCCTCACCTGGCCTCTTCCGCCACTACTGTTGCTTTCGCCCTCGTTACTGGGCTTCCCAGCTGTGGTAACCGTCAATGGGGGCGGCGATCCTTTCGGACCTGCTCACGGAGATCTTGATCCCGGTCGCGGCCGCCGTCGGGATCGCTTTTGCGCTCGTTCAGTGGGTGCTGGTTTCGCGTGTGAAGCTCTCTCCGGAGAGACAGGCGCCTGCTGGTAAGAAGAATGGGTACGGCGACTATCTCATCGAGGAGGAGGAAGGGCTCAATGATCACAACGTGGTGTTCAAGTGCGCCGAGATCCAGAGCGCCATCTCTGAAGGTTCGTCATTATCATTTTCTTAAAGTTATCTAAACTGCTATAGTTCTATTTCATAAATCAGAATTGCCTAGTATCAAATCTTGCGCCCAGATGCTGTGATACGAGATGACTAGGCAAAGGATACTTAGATGGGGAAAAAAGTGTTCGAACATATTCAAGGAGAACACCTTTTTACAATAGTAAGTTTGCTCTGTATAGACGGAGACAGCTTAAGAGACCATAATTTCCGTCGTTCTGAATCACCTCGATTTGCGATTTGTGATAATCATAAACAAAAGGGGGATTTTTTTTTTCATTAAGTGGGAAAAGAAATGATTTTTAATACATTTTCAAATTCAGATTTTTTTTCAAGTTGGCTTTGCTTTCGACACTTGTGCTATTTTTTCCTTTTGGCGATTTTGCAGTTTTATTAAGGCATCTTGCGAATTTTTTTGTCATTGAGAAATGAAAATGTTGAAGTTTAGATGTCGGCGTGTTTTCTTTATTTTCCAGTGTGAGGTTAAGTTTGTCATGGCTAAGTATAATGTTCAAGTATCGATGTTTAAAGCATCAACCTCACTCGTACTCAGTGACAGTAGCTCTCTTTTTCTTTATTCGTAATACTAATGCGCGTAATTTCTCCGATAGCTTCAGTTTTCTCTAATCCTTCATGATTTGATACATTTCTTTCTATTAATTACTAATTCTTGTAGTTTCATGGTGTAGCTTGAGTATCAGATTGAGTGGCTAATACATGTTTGGTTGTGAGATACAACTATCTACCACTGTTGACTAGCTTCTTTGTTGGTCCTTGAAAAGGTGTAGTATACTTTCAGTATGCCATTTTGGATTGCAACCGTACAGAATTGAGTAGATCTATTCAACACCTTTGGCAGTGCCCGTTTACTAGGTAGTTCTACAGCTAGTTACGAATTGTGCACCCGAAGTTACTAAAACCGCACTCTCTACTTTCAAAATACCCAAATCGCAGACCTTCTTTCTGTATATACCATAAATATCTTTGGTTCAATATTGTTAGTTCATAATGAATTTTGGACTTTTAAACTCGTCCTTTATTAATATTATGAACTTGAGAATGCTTGGTACCTACACTAATCAACGCTCCAACAAATACTATAATATATTTTTCTTTCTGAAATGTTTTGGATCATCAAATCAACATGTGGACCAATAACGTTCATTTTGAATAGAAAAATATAAACGAGGGTTAGTTGGAGTATCAGGTAATCCCAGCAAATCTTCAAAAATCACCTGGACAATCCAAAATTCGTTATTTTGGAACAAAAACCCACAATGTTTTTGAGACTGACAGATAGATTGTTCAAGTTTTCTGAATTGAAAAGCTCCGGAAGTTACCTTGGTAGCCTAGAAATGATCATCTTGGTGGCTGAAAACAGGTCATTGTAGAGGAAAATATACCATAATATATCTAGGAGTGTCATTGAGTGTTCAAAGGTTTTTTAATTTGAAACAATTGATCAAGATGAGCTCAAAGCCGAAAAAATTATCTTTGAGCTCAAAACTCCAAACTAGGGGTATTTTGGTTATGTGGGCGAGAAAGTGTGCAATTTTGATATTTTGGAAGGAGTGTGATTTTGGAACCCAAACTTCAGATGCCTGTTATTGAATATGAACCTTTTTAATAACAGATTCCTGTTACTGCGATTCCCACCCACCCAGCATCCGAGGTTACGTGAAACACTGAAAAGAAAATGCAAATTAAGATGACATTAGTCCTGATTAACTGCATGTATTTCCTCCGGCTCAATTTTAATCCTGACAAATATTAGATTATTATCACTAAAATTATGTGGATAATAATATATATTATTGTATTATCTGGCAACGATACTTCAAAATAGATTGTCAATTAGCAATAAGAAATTATCACTAATGACCAGATGATTAATGTTGTCATCAACTATTGGACCTATCGCAGTTGACAAAACTGAATAAAATTATTGTCACTAAAGGTTTTAGTGATAATTTTTTCATCATTAATACACATGTTTTTATAGTGACTATATGTCACATTGAATACACAAGGCTTTAGGCATCTACCCTGTCTTTTGTACCATGAACTTCAAAAACAAAAAATTACTGCCCTGACTATATTTCCAATGTTTTTGCATGGAGTAAGATCCAAAAATAATAATTTATTGCCTTATCTTGAAAGATATGCAATTATATCTGTATATACAGTTTGTGGCTCTGTGACAGAATTTGCTCATTTCTGACCGTTGTCCAAGACTCATGTATCTTGAAATAAGCCATATTTTTATAGCCTGACTTCTGTTCTAATTTCTCTTTGTAACCTTTTTGCTCCCAAGAGCTCCAATAATGCACATTTTAGCATTTAGATGACATCTTTAAGCTGTTTATAGTTTACTTATAATTTCTTTATGAATAAGAACTTTGAAGAGAGATTAAAGTTAAATTTATCATTTTTCATAGCTACAACTAAATATTATTATCGTCTTGATAATATTTCATATGAAGCTATGCGATTCTTTCACTACTTATAGATTGCCTTGAAATATATGTTTCTCTTCCTGCACCATTGTACTTCAGTCTTTGTGTCAGTCTCAACTTAGGCAGTGGCAACTACAATAAGTATCGAATTCATACTGCCTATGGATTCTCTCATCATTTTCTCCCTCGTTCTATTTATGTTACTCACTTAAGTACCTAGAATGACCAAACCATGGATGCACTTAGTCTTGACACGTTCTTTTACTGAAAAAACAGGAGCTACCTCCTTCCTCTTCACCGAATACCAGTATGTTGGAATCTTCATGGCAGTTTTTGCGATACTGATCTTCCTCTTTCTTGGTTCTGTGGAAGGCTTTAGCACAAAAAAACAGCCATGCACCTACAGCAAGGATAAGTACTGCAAACCAGCACTTGCTAATGCAGTCTTTAGTACTTTGTCATTCTTGCTTGGTGCTGTCACTTCTGTTGTGTCTGGTTTTCTTGGGATGAAAATTGCAACATTTGCCAATGCAAGAACAACTTTAGAAGCAAGGAAAGGTGTTGGAAAAGCATTTATTACTGCATTCAGATCTGGCGCAGTTATGGGCTTTTTGCTAGCTGCAAATGGCCTTTTGGTGTTATATATTTCGATTAACTTATTCAAATTGTATTATGACGATGACTGGGAAGGCCTATTCGAAGCCATTACTGGTTATGGTCTTGGTGGGTCCTCTATGGCTCTTTTTGGGAGAGTTGGTGGTGGTATCTATACAAAAGCAGCTGACGTGGGTGCTGATCTAGTTGGTAAGGTTGAGAGAAACATTCCTGAAGATGACCCCCGAAACCCAGCTGTAAGTTTGTTAGATGCAAATTGTTTGTCTGGATCTGTTTGATACCGAACTAGTAGTTGATAGTTTGTGGATATAAGCAAATGCGTCTATTTGTACTCACGTTCCCTTTTGCATCTTTTTTAGGTAAGCATATCTGCTAATATATTGGTTATATGATGGACAACACATTGCAGGTCATAGCTGATAATGTTGGAGATAATGTGGGGGATATTGCTGGAATGGGATCTGATCTTTTTGGTTCATATGCTGAGTCGTCATGCGCTGCTTTGGTTGTTGCCTCTATTTCTTCCTTTGGAATTAACCATGATTTGACTGCCATGTTCTATCCCCTTCTTATCAGTTCGATGGGAATCATTGTTTGCTTGATAACCACTCTGTTTGCCACTGACTTTTTTGAAATAAAAACAGTGAAAGAAATTGAGCCTGCACTTAAAAGGCAACTAATTGTCTCCACTGCTCTTATGACTCTTGCAATTGCACTTGTTAGCTGGATAGCTCTCCCATCTTCCTTCACTATCTTCAATTTTGGTGAGCAGAAGCTAGTTAAAAATTGGTAAGTGCGCTGACTTAGCACCGTAATTAAAGGTTTGAGAATAGTCTAACCACCTCTTTCTATTTGCTAGGGAGCTGTTCTTCTGCGTTTCCATTGGATTATGGGCTGGCTTGGTTATTGGGTTTACCACAGAATATTATACAAGCAATGCGTACAGGTTATAAACTATTTATTTCCTTTTCTCTTCTATGTAATTGTGCTTAATATATAGATTGTCCTTACATTTTCTTTACTACAGCCCTGTGCAAGATGTTGCTGATTCTTGCCGAACTGGTGCTGCAACTAATGTCATCTTTGGACTTGCTTTGGGATACAAATCGGTCATCATCCCAATTTTTGCTATTGCTGTGGGTATTTTTGTTAGCTTTAGTCTCGCTGCCATGTACGGCATTGCAGTTGCTGCACTTGGTATGCTGAGCACTATTGCAACTGGTCTGGCAATCGACGCTTATGGCCCCATTAGTGACAATGCTGGAGGCATTGCTGAGATGGCCGGTATGAGCCACAGGATTCGTGAGAGGACTGATGCTCTGGATGCTGCAGGCAATACTACTGCAGCAATTGGAAAGGTACTGAATCTTCAGTTCAAGGGCAACTGCGTTTAATTCAAAACAGAAATAATGACAGTTATATTGTAGAACTTATATTGCGTTTGGAACTTGGCCCATTTCATATTAGGTAATAATTGGATGGAGCATAAATAGTTCAATCCTGAAACTATGCTTTGTTTTCGTGAACCAGGAATCTTGTTTATAAACCAAATATCTTTTATCAAACAATCTTTACATCATTTTAGCTATGAGAAGCACTTTTGATAATTCCATTTGACTGTTGATATATATTGATTCTCTTTAAACATTTGTCATGATATATCCTCCTAATTTCATGACTCTCCCTAGATCTAGTTGGTGGATCCAAAATTGTAGTTCTAATTTTACTTTCTTTTTTTCTTAGGGATTTGCTATTGGTTCTGCTGCCTTGGTTTCCCTTGCGCTCTTCGGCGCCTTTGTTAGTAGAGCAGCGATCTCCGCTGTGGATGTTCTCACACCAAAAGTCTTCATTGGGTTAATTGTCGGTGCCATGCTTCCTTATTGGTTCTCTGCCATGACCATGAAGAGTGTTGGTAGAGCAGCACTGGAGATGGTCGAGGAAGTCCGTAGACAGTTCAATAGCATTCCTGGTCTTATGGAGGGTAATGCCAGACCAGATTATGCCACCTGCGTAAAGATCTCCACAGATGCTTCAATCAAGGAGATGATCCCTCCCGGTGCTCTGGTAATGCTCACGCCTCTCATTGTGGGAACCTTCTTTGGTGTCGAAACTCTAGCTGGTGTTCTTGCTGGTGCTCTCGTTTCCGGAGTTCAGGTATGTGGAAAATATCTTGCTCACAATATAAATTTGCATGAAAATCTAGTGTACTTATCTCATATTGATGCTTGTTCCTTGTTGCTAAACAGATTGCCATCTCTGCGTCAAACACTGGTGGTGCTTGGGATAATGCAAAGAAGTACATTGAGGTAACACTCTTGGTACATTACATTTGCATTTTCTTGAGCCTATCTTAAGATTGTGAATCTGAACTTGTTCAGGCTGGTGCGTCCGAGCATGCAAGAACTCTTGGCCCTAAGGGTTCGGATGCCCACAAGGCAGCTGTGATTGGTGACACCATTGGGGATCCCTTGAAAGACACATCTGGGCCATCACTCAACATCCTCATCAAGCTTATGGCTGTGGAGTCGCTTGTGTTTGCACCCTTCTTTGCTGCACACGGCGGTCTGCTCTTCAAGATATTCTAAAGTGGTCGTGGAGTGATCACTGCCAATTTAGATCACCACAAGTTCATTTTCCTAGTGTAGTTTATGAACTCTAGTTCTCCTTTTGTATTTTCTTAACCATTTTGGCTGCTTTTATTATTGTTTTTTTTTGAAGCTGTTGGACCTTTGAGGTCGGCACTTAGACGTCCTACTGGGCAAGCGAATCTTGTAATACATAGACGGTGATGTTTACTGTTGAGTGATAAGGGTGACGGCAGTGATTACTCTTGGAAGAAATTCCATAAGTTTAATCCGATATACATTTCAACATTGAGTTGCCTAATTTTGTTCCTTGGCCTTCTTTTAGTTTCCTTAGTAGTATGAAAAGTTTGTTTTAGGTCCTTGTCGACGTATGTTTCCTTAATAGTGTTTCTTCGTTTTAGAAAACCATAGGTTGCTTGAAAAGCCAGAGCTCTGGTTTTGGGTTAGTGAAGGTAGCCAATGTCTTTATCAATGACACACTAAATAGCAAACAGAGAATGTACATTTGTTCTAAGTTTTAAGAGACTAAAAGAATGTACATTTAGTTGCAAAACCCCTTTAAACTCCTTGAGCCTTTGACTCCTTTGATATAAGAATGCATTGTATCCTGTAACATCGGAATACTAAAAATAACTGTTTCCTTTAGCACTTGCATTAACTGGTGCCTGGCAGTGGATCTTTTAGTCTAAATAACCAAAGTACAGTATGCTATCTTGAAAACATTGCATTTCATCTGCGAATCACTAACTAATTCAATTCCCCATCGAAATCCCATCTCAGAAGATAGAGGACGTCAATTCCAACCGATAAAGAGAACTTATTTGACATTACTTCAATTGAACCATCAAAATGAAAACTAATGTACATTTCTATTTGAGTTTTGTACAATAGAAACTTCTCAAAATGTGTTTCGGGAGCATAACTTGGGGACTAGCTAGCTTGTTTCAACAATATTTAAAAAGCAGAAAACGTTGTGCTTTTGAATCTGTTTTCTTTTTTTTTAGTAATAAGTCACCAACATTCTGGTTTTTCATTTTCTGTATCCAAGCAGGATATATATATATATGTGTGTGTGTTTGTGTATTGAGATTTCAAAGGAGCTAAGTACCATAAATTCTCTCTAGTAGTTAAACTAGCTCATAATTAACCAAGCACACCAAGATAATAGGGTTGATCTTACATAGGATGATGCCCTTGTGAAGTCTTGCTTAGTTAACAAACCAATTACTTTCCCATAGCTAAAGATTGCTATAGTGAATGGTCTCGATCTTCTTTGCAACTCAACAAATGCCTTGAATTCCTGAAATTATATGATTTAGACAAGAGAATCATAAGTTTGACAATCTTACTGAGTCACAGAAAATGTCTCACCTCAAATGTATTGCAGATATCTATCTCTAAGAGGACTATTGTCCAATAGTACACAGTTCATGTCTGCTTAAGCAACCATTGATAATGGAAAGTCAATTGCAGATATAGATGCTTGAGTTGAAGTCATAATGTGCAAACTCTAGGTGCACAATCTGAATAATGCAAAAAAAAAAAAAGGAAAAAAAGAAGAGGAAGGGATGCATATTTTGAGCTGGTGTCACAATTAATAAAAAAAGATGTAGAATAATTTTCAATTTATAATAGAATCTACCCTTGTTTTTTCATGGAAGATACGCCTTAACTTCAAAGAAAAAAAGTTGTCAGATATAAAATGAAGGTAAGCGGCAAGATATATATTCTATGATAAATAACCACATATTTGAAATTTCAATATAAATAACTGTTTAGGAATGACATAAAGAAAGATAATAACTTAGTTGTTTTCCATGACAACTACTCGACACTTATGACACTTATGCTCGTTAATCAACCAGCGCCGACTTGGACTTGGCCAGTCAGCAGTGCCAACTTGGCCACTTGGTTTGTACACTCGGCGTCTACATCAAGCGCCTAATTTTCTCTGCTGATGCCTCACTGAGTTCACTCGGTAGTGCTTGGTCATTTAGCTAGTATGCTGAGTGCTAAGAGCCAAGTGTTGAGTGCTCGACCTCTTTGACTGTTCTGAGTGTCAATTCTACTCCCACTCGATAGTACCGAGCATGCACTTGGCAGTGAGATTTATTTTGTTGTTTTTTTTTTCATGAAGCAAAGTGAGAAATCAGCGAATAACAACATATTCATACAAAGGCTTGAAAGGGCAAAGAGTCGATTCATAGAGTGAGAAATCAGGAATTATATTAAGTTTCTAACAACATATTCACGAAGAAAAGTGAGAAAAACTTAATATAATTCCTTTTAAAAGAACTCCCATCTTCATGAGAATTCAAAGTAAATAAATAATAAAAATAATTTTGTTAGGATTTTTGCTTTTAACTAAATACTATTACATAGTTTCGGCTCAACGCCTAAAGAAGCTATGTGATTTTGATAAAGAAATAAGTGTAGCTATATGCTATAGAACTTCTATTCTATATTCTATAAAAATAGTGAGATTGTTCATATTGAGTAATAAATTATTTTTTTATTATAAATATAGAACTTTTATTCGTGTTTTATAAAAGACTTTCATGCGATCAACTTTTTTCCACGCAATCATAGATTTTGGTCAAAATTGACATAATTTTACGTCTCCCAGGACGGATTGCCAAGCACCATGATGTCACTATCTGACGCCCTGCACCGTCTCCCCTT
>JBAMHZ010249941.1:0-13728 GCA_037177395.1 Alpinia galanga | reverse complement strand
TCTTTTTCTTTTTTTTTATTTAAAAAAAAAAAAACTTTGCATAGAATAAAAGTGCGGCACTGGCAGTGGCACGAGGAAATGAATGTGGAAGCTCATCAGGTATATGGCTGTCTCTCTCTTTGGCATGCTGCAAGGACGCCAATTTAGACTGAAGTGGAGATAAATTAGCCGAGTACTCCCAGTTCTGACTTAGTCACTAACGACGACGGACCGAGGTCAATATTACTACCACCCCATAGTTATTAGGATCGCGTTCCTAAAGGACACGCTAAGGTATACTGAAGATCTTCATTGTCTCCTTGTTCCCAATTGAAACGTTGACTTTAACAATATAGCTAGTTCAGTCTCTTCGCCTGGGCTGGTCACATACTCGAATTGACTGATCTGATGCTCTGGTGAGCACCACCAGTCTAGCGACTTTAGTTAAGGCCGCAGGGGCGGGCATTAGTTAGTAACAATCATTGAGTAGTGGTTGAAGCTCACTGGTCATGTTTTTAAAAAGCGTATTATAATTTTAAAATTCCCAAAGAATCCGTCTAATTCTTATATTATTCCTTTCTTTTGTTTTTTTTTTTCTCTTTCATTCATGCTCTTTTCTCTTAAATTAAATTAAAGTTGTCTCTCTCTCTCTGTCTTTTGTGCATATGCAACCAACTAATGTGATATTTGATTATTAACTATTAACATCACATTTTACAGTATTGATTTTTAAAACTTAGCATTACGGTGATATTAGCATGTTAAAAATATAATATATTTTTTTAAAAATAGTAAAAATATATATTTTATTTTGATAGCTGAGTCAAAAGTTATAATCTAACTTTAAATTTTAAAATTAACACCACGGTAGTGATTGAAGCTCTCTAATTTTTTTTTTTCTCTTTTTTTACAGTGATTCCATTAAAGATTTTCACGGGAAAATTTTATAGCTAGTACAGTAATAGAGTTGTACCAATGAGCAAAAGTCAGAGAACTGTATCCTTCACCCCTTCTTTCTCTATCTATCTGACTCTGAGCTAATCGGATTTACCTAAAAGAAAATCTAAACAATTAAATTATTAAAAAAAATAAATAGAATATAAGGGATAAAGAAAGGATGTTTTGGATCCTTCAAATGGAGCCAAATCCCCTCCTAAGTCCTAGCCACATCATTTGTGTCTATCTCTAACAAACTTTCTCTTTTACGTATCAGTAAACTCTAAACCAAAAAAAAAAAAAGATGCTACTGTTGAAGGGTTGATAATAGATAACTTAAATTAAGCTTTTATGCTATTTAAATTTATTTGATAAAATAATTAAGTTAAGACTAAATTAAATCAAACTATTAAAAATTTGACTTAATTTTTTTTAACGAATTTGAGCTTAATTCGTTTATAATTTATTAGATTGTTTGAATATTTTTTATTTGTAAATTTATTTAATTAGTCAGTGAGTTTGATCACGTGCAGTGGGCATATCTTGCGTTACAGTTTACCTGGATTTTCACAAGATCCAAACTAATTTCTTACATCGTGTTTTATTGCTAAATAAACTGCTAACATGAAGATACTATCACTGAATGGAGAATTTGAAGCCAAATTATGATCACATGGAAACAAAATAAAGACAATACATAAATGTTCGTATCAAGGATAACTGTGAATTTTATTTTATTTTTTTTGGTAAATTATGCTCCTCAGAATGCCTAACAATCAAATATGAGATTTTACAAAAGGATAATATATAAATCATACTCAGTCGAAGTATCGATCCCTGTGGTTAGTTAGAATCTATTATTAATGTTAATTCAGTGGTATAATTGGCAGCAATTCTTGTTCAACGAGAGCATTTGTAGTTGTTTAATTCACCCCAAACGGTCTCTTCCACTTCCTCCCAAGTCTGCGCAGTCCTCAATTCTTTCCACATACTGAATATGGCTCCAAGAACATTCTCATCGTGTAAAATGCAATAGCACCTGAAAATAAAAAGAAAGAAAACAAAACTATTATGCAATTAGCAGTCGTCGTGTTGAGCTATCAAGACAAACTGATGATGCAATGACCAGACCGAATAACTAAATAGATTCTTGGTTGAAAGCAACAAGAACATGCATCAGGAATCATTAATAACAAGTCCCCACGGGACGGGCAGTTGGCTAGAGCAAGGTGTGTTACTACAATGAGGCCAGGGGTCAATCCCGGAGGGAGGTCTAAAACCCTTTCCCGTGTGCCATAACCCCCCTCTACTCTGGTCAACCGTTCAAGGGGCCAAAGGCCCCACCGTGATTTACCTCCCTCGTGTTGGCCGTGGAACCGGTTGATGGGGGCGCTAAGGGTGAGCGAATCGCCTTTTGTTACAAGGAATCATTAATACCAAATACAGTCTGATTATAGTTAACTTGATCGTTTAAATCGATAACTGTCTTTGATTATCTAATCCACTAATCTGATTATGCAACTATTGGGCTGAGTTAGTCGGAGGCACTACGAGAAAAAATAAGGATTGACTGGTTTGAACTTTGTGCATTAGTTCAACTATGTTTCACCGACATGGTGTGATGTACTCGAATTGATCGCAAGTAATTATCACACAGAATGAAAAGAGGGTATCAGGTAAAGTCGAATCAAACATAAGATATGAGACATCGAAAATTTATTCACCTGGCTCTAGTGAAGCAGTTTAGGTTGAAGAAAATAAAACAACTGATTAAGTTACATTTCTGAGTGAGATACTGATATTGAATCTAGATGACTTATATTTAATCAACCCACAGTGGTGACTGACTATTTTCCATCCTAAACCAACTAGAGATTAGGCATCCAACATGATGTAATAATTGGAGCTTGGTGGTTTTAGTTTGATCCAATTCTATTCGAAGCATTTTCTGAATTTAATTGCTGCGCTATCTTTGATGAACAATATAAACAGTAGTGACTACGAGACCAAAATGTAAAGAAATAAAGAGTAGAGAAACATAATCTAAAAGTTTTGCGCTTACATACATGGCACGATATGATGTTCTTTTATATCTCTCCAGATTCTCATATACCATGCAAGGGAGACAACCATTCATTGATGCCTTTGATAGGGGAAGTCCATAACATTCCAGAAATTTTTTAAACATAACTAGTTCTCCTCTGAAAACATCGAGGTATATTGGTATCAAGTCATATAAAGGATCACCTGAACATCAAATAGCACAATATCAATTTTCTAATATCAAAAACACACCTAAAAAACTGTTTCTCATAGGAAGAATAAAATGCAGGGATTATATTAGATTTAATTACTAGTAAATAGTTATACAATTCATGGTCAGAAATGAACCTAAATTTCAATGATCTTAATTTACTACTTGGGTTGAGTGTGCATATGCTCACTGATGTATATATTGCTGTCTGTCCAACCAATTCGTTATGCTGAGGTCAAATATCTGCATTTTATTGTGTTCCCTAATGTTTGCATCTAAAAAAAAATGAAATAATATATTGATAATGTTAAAGTCACAGGAAGTTTGCCACACCTTTTGAGGAAGTGTTAGTACAAAGCAGGATACATTAAAATGAGAGGAATAACTATACTGAAAATATTCTGAACAAGAAAGCATCCTGAGAATATGGACTATAAATGCATCAAATATATGTTAAAAAATAGATACAGAGCTCCAGCAAAAAGAAAACTAAAGACAGGCCAGTTGAAAAGAAACACATAGGAGGTCAATAGTGGGATTAAAAAAATGGCATGTCTATTATTTAAGCTTTCATAAATTGTCATACAGCACATAAATAAGCTACATTTGCATCCACGTTGTAATTATTTTTGAGAACAGAATGCTCTTCATATACAGGAAACGCCCCAACCGTCTTTTCTCACCAACAAATATGATAATGAAAGAAACTTATTTTCCACCACTTAACCAGAGTGAAAAGGTTTCACACATTTTAAGTACTACTGACAATCACTTATACATTAATGTCTCTAATTTATTATGATACAGCCCTTAATATATTGATTTTTAATAGCTATTGAAATGTTGAAAAAATATTTCCCAATACCTCTATTTCCAATACTAACCCAAGAGTTGAAAATCAACTTTCTAACGCTCAAAAGGATCACTAACAAACTTGTTAAATGCAAGAAAAATAAATTTGTTATTGATGCAACTGATATGAGCAGTTACTACCTACTGAAAGATCACTGAAATCAATAATGTGAGTGGCCTGCCACTTAGATATGTTTTGCTCTGCATCAAGAGAAATTAATTCCCCATTAGCCATTGAAGGTGAACATGAAGGATGTTCAGAGCTAGGAATAGGCTGAGAGTATTCCATGAGAATGTTATCATCCATAATATCCGAGTGTATCCAAGTAGGAGAAGTACTGACTGTACATAAGCCATCATCATCCTGCTTTAATCAACAAGGTATTCTAGTTAAAAATGAATACTAGTAAACAGATATTCTGAACACATTGGGAAATATGAGAATCCAAATATCACCTTTATGAAGTCAAGCAACATCACGAGGTCAGGGGGAAGGTATGCATCGGCCTTCTCTATCAGATGTCTCGGAATAGGATCACCCCTATTAAAATTATATAGCAATCACAAAATTGATCTTAACACCATTTTTCTCTATTGGTCTATTAACTTGGATATTTTGTAAAATGTGTAATAGCTAGAATAGTCTAGCGGAGGAAACGAACAGCAACTTTTGAGTTACTGGATTAAGCACGTCTAGTCAGCTTTAGGATATGGAACATGAAAATAACTGAAAAACTTGCAAAACATTCCATTAGATCAAAGGGAAGAAAATAATTTCTCTTAGGTAAATAAGACTTCTAAAATTTCTAAACATCCCCAAGGAATTAAGACATATTATATTGGATAAACCACATCTTCTCCCTTGGTGATTGGTCAGTATTTTCATGTGTCCCTTCCAATTTCAAATTGGGAAGATTAGTTCCTTAAGTCCAAGTGGAAAATTAATGCGGACAAAAAAAAATATAAATGTAACAAAAAAAACCTTATTTTCATTCTTCATTTGTCTTTTTTCAGTAACTTTCTTACGAATTCTACTTATTAATATTTATCCAGTTGTTTATTTATGTGTCACCATCCTTTAAAAGGATTGGAGCTGCTATCATGAAATTGGTAGTGGTACAATCAAGAATGAACTATGATCTTTATAGGCACTATCTAGGACGTAGGGCTAAGATGGGGAAATCCCAACTTCTGCAGGAGGAGTGCAATCAATAATGAATTATGATCTTTATAAGCACTATCTAAGATGTACGGCTAAGATGGGGAAATCTCAATGTCTGCAAGAGTTCATGCTGGCATCTCAATGGAAAGCATTTCTAAGCATTTTGATAATTATGCTAACTGATCCTTGCCATTTAGTCTTCATGTAGCAGTGCAAAATAACATAATCCTACATGCACCAAAATTTTCAAATGGTAAAATAAATCACAAGGTTCAACCTAACCTAATAGGCATGCCATTCACTCTGTTTTAACATTAAAGCACTCACCACACACTTAAACGTTTTTGAACATCCCTTCTTCTTCTATTCAGAGCCATGATAATTAGCTCCCAGGCTACAGGAATATTAATCTCACTATGAGCCACCTGTAAAGAATCATTCTTGACAGATAATTTGTAGCTTTTGTAGAGCTCAGGTAAGGGTAAACAGTGAAGGTTTCGTAGTTGATTTCCCAAAAATGAAGCCAGATGTAAAGCATCATTCATAGAGAGTACTTCCCGTCTGCAAAAGAGAAATCATATTCAGGTGATTGTGCAGACAAGTAAATAGAATGATCAACTATTTAAAATAAGTACTGAGAAATTCAACTCACAAATTAGCAAAAATGTCCCCTCTGCACCGTTTTGTCACCATGTAAGGCCATATATTTCTGGGTTCACTGGTTACTTGATCAGTAAGTTCAGTTTTTATCTTGCTCCATATACCAAATGGAAAAGAATTCATCATGCAATCTCCCATAAGTTTGCAATTGGCAATCACATTTGGTACGTCTTTTCCATCCCATGGACATATTCTGAGGAAGCCATTTTCATTGGCAAGAATACCACTTGCTAAAACATCAGGAATGTGATCTTTCAATGATGAAGTAGTACTTCGAAGAAGATGATAGAACTCAAGCTGGCAAAACACATAAAACATCAGGTGAGGAAATCCTACAACATAGTTAAAAGAAATGCACATGGCAATCATAGCAAGTGATACCTCAGTGCCAAGACCATGGATAGAAGAATCAAGGCTCCCTTCTACGTAGATTTTTATTACAAAGTCTGAAACAAGAAAAACCTACAGAAGCAAATGGAACTGTCTATGTTAAATGCAGAACCTGCTAGAGCAATAAATTAACAAAGAAATGAAAAAGTGACTATTAGCTATGGCCAAAGTGTAACATAATAACACAACTCCAAGACAGCCAATTCCAAGCAACAAATAAAAAACAAACAACTCCTTTAGTGTTTGTTAAGTTAGCACTTGCTTCTAAAGAGAATATAGAAGAAGCCACTTACAGGATTGCTACCCGTGCCGACAGGAAATTTCTCATCATCCAAAGGAGGCGGCAAATTATGGCATGCACAAACTTCAACCAAACATGCATACCACTTATCAATACTCAAAGCTAGTTGTGCTCCCTACAAGCAACCAGAATTAAAAACACAAGAATTATAAATCAAATCTAATTGATAAAAACAACTTCCTTAATTTACAAAAAAGTAAAATGTCATTTTCTTGAATATGTAAATCGTTAAACTTTAGTACCAAAAGAACATACAACTAGTACCTTCCATATCAATCCTCTTATATCTGGTTTTGAGATCCAGAGCCTACGCAACCATTCCCGCATCTCCCTTTGTCCAATAGAGTTGTCAAGACTCCAAGCAGAATTGTAGTGATCCCTATTTTCCTCCAAAAACTTAGATAAGAAGCTTATGTCATAAGAAAAATCTTCCATCTGTGTCATGCTAAAAGGCTGTGCACGAGCATTTCCAGCATGCCATTGAGCATTAGACTGAAATGGTTTGCCCAAAAGATCAGAACCTTTCAACCTTTTCTCTTTTCTTAATAAGTCTGAGTCATCCAATAGCTTCATTTTAGAAAATTCATGATCTCTAGCATCTCCAGGAATACTTCCTCCAACAGCCAGCAATCCAGCACGACTTACACCCTTATGACAATGACCAGGAGCCATGTCCAGACATACAAACTCAAAATTTGATTTATTCACAAAGTTCTGGGTGACAGCAATAGTTGTCTCTAAATTTAGCACACAATGCCACCAACCACTTGGCACAAAGATTGTCTCGCCCGGCAATTGAGTGCACTCTATAGGCTTATCATGGTCAGAAAGCTGAGGATAAATGTCCAACCACCACTACAAAATGTGCAATGTACTTTATAAAAAAAATTATGCCTATCATATATTGGTTTACTATTTCAATTATTATGCTTACCTGTAAGGATGATGGGCTCTCAATGTTAACATCACCATCTTCTTCATTCACATGTACAGTCACACCTGCGGGTACTCTTCCAGGTGGATACAAAGCCCATCTAAAGAGAAAGATGCATTAGCCAATATCAGTTCAACTGGAGGACAAAAAAGCATTCACAGCTGCAGTGGCATAAAAATGGTGATGTTAAGTATGGCTATCACTTATACAGATCTACTTCTATAAAAAGGAAGAACTGTTAATTTTTGAGTATGGGTCAATATTTGAGTTTCATAACAAATATCAATCAAAATCAACAATTGTGATAATTATGTACATCAATATTTAACAATTATAATATTCATAGTCATTTATTAACTTGTCATCCAAAATGCTCACTAATATGTATAAGTTGTACGTTTATGTTTCAATTTGACCCAAATGACATATCAAAAAAGGCATCCCAATGCACAATGCTCCTACCAATATAGGATCCTGAAGAAGTGCCGGACCACATTGTGTGATTTGGGTCCCAAAGAACCCAAATAACACATAGGACTCCAAATTAACAATTAACATGGCTTAAAATTTTGTGCAACTAATCCATATGTATTCTCAATAGCAACTATGAAGACCTATGTGACATCTGCTTATGATGGACATGCCATGTCTGCAAACTGATAACTCTTTTGGATAAATAAATTGATGATCATGGATTTGGAAAGCTTTTGCCTAGACCATATGTAGTTTCCTAGGCAAATTTGGAAGGGATCACATAGAGGCCATATACTGTATATGTGGGCCACTTTTAAATCAATTTAGACTAATTAAATGACTTAAAATCCTTACCTACTCTAGTTGTAAACTTACAACTTGATAGTGTTAACTCAAACATTTCTTTTGCAATTGATCAAGACTTTAGGAATTCACTATATGCATGTTACTTAAATGCATATCCTGTATTTAATATTGTTGACTAATATTATTTGTTATATTTCATGTGTTTCGTGGTAAGCTTGGCACATATATATTTTGCTAAGTGAAATATAAATTGTGTCGATTAATATACTTTATTGGATCACTATTTTGGATAAATAAGTTGATGGTCATAGTTTTAAAAAGCATCGGCCTAGACTAGGTATGCAGCAGCAAGGCAAATTTGGAGGGGGATCACATAGAGGCCATATATCATATGTATGAGTCATCTTTGTATCGATTTAGACTAATTAAATGACCTAAAATCCTTAAAGACTTGCAAATTGTGAGTGTTAACTCAAATGCTTCTTTTCTAAGTGATGAACACTTAAATGCATGTTATTGTTGATTAATTATATGCATGTTACTTAAATGTGTATCCTGTATTCAATATTGTTGATTAACATTTCATGTGTGTTGCACGGTAAGATTGGCATATATATATTCCTAAGTGTAGTATAAATTAAGTGTGTTGATCAATATCCTTTATTGTATAAATGTTAGTTTTAATCAATATAAATATTTTAAAATATTTCTTAAAGTTGATTGAATATTGCCCTCACTGCATAAGCACTATGCACAATACAGTAGATCGACCACATACTGCTTGCATACACTTTTTATACCTAGCTATAAGTGCAACAATTTTAGCAATCGATTTATATAAATGTTTCAGTTCTTGATATTGCCTATATTTGTTAAACACCTTGCAGCAATATAACACAAATAACTAAACAAATAAGCATGAGAGAGCTACCGTAGAGAACAAACCAAAAATAGTTAGGATATATTCTTTCGTACTGGAGGTGGAGCAGTGGCATACTTAAAAAACAATTCAAAAGAAGTTTCTGCTAACACTCTTTTGAATAAGCAACTGCATGCAATTTTTTCCTTCTAAGCTCTCCTGAAAAGTATAATTGAAAAGGAAAGTCTCCATATGGGACTATTTGTTTGATATAATGAATTGATTATTGAGGCAGCATAAAGTTGAATGATCAGTTAATCAGGCACTAAGCTAGCTTAATATAATACTGCCAAGAAGTAAACCGACCTCTTCCTTCCAACAAGAAGTGTGTTCCAAGCACTGGTCAAAGCTGGATCAACATGCCAAGACGCACCAGACCTTTGTGGTCCAATAATTAGCCATCTAAATGGAGGTCGTTTTTCTAAGTCTAAGACTTGAAAAAAATCTTCACAGAACAAATATGGAACATTATAATCATCCAAGAGAGGTGGAGCAGATTCTCCGAACTGACAAATAAACATTCAAATATTACTAGCAATTCAACTCAGAATAATTTACAAACTTTCCAATGGAATATTAGATAACCTTATCATCAAAAATGTAGAGAGGATCCTCATCATGCTGGGCTTCCATGTAAGTGACATAATCTCTAAGCTTCATTTTGATCTTCTGAGAGCTCCTTTGAGATATCCTAAATGTAATATCCCCATAATCTAAAGACAGCTGCTTAATAGTCCACTTGGTTCTTGCTGGCCAAGTATTAACTAATTCTGTAAGTAAAACCTGAAAAGATAGTATGGATAGGAAAGTTCATTATTAATGTAGAATGTATTTAAACATCCAAACTTGTTCGAGATTGGTCCACTCTTCATGAGACGAGAATTACTCCTAATATTAGACACAAGGCTTTAATAATAGGGATACTTGTTAAATCTAGAATAACTTTTTGATATTTTAATGAATCTAGCATGACCTTTCAATTTTAATTAATCTACATATTTTTAATTTTTTTAATAAATTTAGAACATTATCAAACATAATATTTTTGAATTTGTTTCCAGCAATTACCTTATTACTGGATGATTATTTTGATCATTAGCACTAAAAAATCATTTGTAATCAACTAAGTACTGTATGTTTTTTAAAAAATCATGAAAATATTATGTAATGTGTTATAAAAATGTTTTATGTTGTGTGTCAAACTAACAAGATGCAAGATTTGTCACAGAATTCAAAGTATAAGCATAGATACGTTAAATTGAAAGTTCACACTAGATTTATTAATACATAAAAAATTCAGGCTTGATTTAGCAATTAACCCTTAACAATATATACCAATGATTTAGCATTTATTGACTAACAATTTATACCAATTAGACAACAGTGAAATGATGTTGAAATTTTTTTTATGCATGATTCATCCAACTTTAATAACTGAAAAAAATAGCCGTGTCTACAAACAGAAATGTTACTAGTAGAACATGATTAAAAGAAACAGCACAACAATTATGAGAATTAAGCTGAAAATTTTCAATCTGAACCACGGGTTCTAAAATTGGGAAAGCCTAGTGCAAAACTTACCGGCTTTTTACCATCATATTCAGAATGAAACTCCTCCAGAGTAACACTCTTCTTTCTTTCCATATCTCCACTGTCCAATGCAAATGCATCCAGAGTGGTAAAGCACCTATACCACCTCTTGTATAAAAACCAAGAGTTGAATCCTAAAAACAAAGAAATGTAACTCAATTTTTAGTCAGGTTGAGTATGTGTCTAATAAGAGAGTGCTCAGATACAACAAGAGATATAGTAGAAATATCTATTACCATCAAACTGCAGAGGTTTCTCACAAACTTCAACTTTGGTGCACAGGTTTTTTCTGAAGAATTAGCAATGAAGAGAGCAAATTAGGTCAGTGGTGCTTAGGCAGCATACAGAGATACTGACTTTCTTCATTCCTAGAATTTTTCAAACTAAGGAATGAACGAAATGTTACAGTTGAGAAAGCCAAACGACTTAACCTGTGTAGTGTCGTTTTCTTCCAAGTGTTTCTGAATTCAAGCTGACCTCCGTCTCTGAGACACTGACTCATCCACAGTGGCTCTTCGTTGCAGAGTATGTACATTACACTAAATAAGGTTCGAGGGCAAATCATTTTAGCATGTTGCTCAAAAATGGAAAACAAAAGAGAAGGAAATGAACTCAATCGATAACTTAGATTGACATTGTGCCTCATGGCCCAAATTAAGTCACACGATTAAGCAAGGCAATCCCAACCAATCCTCCCATTCAATGGTGTACATTTGTAAGGTCACAAACTGACATTGCTGAATCATGGGATTGATAACACAGTGAAAGAAGCAAACTTATCATGAGATTGAAACCATTTCCACAGTCCGTGTCATTCTAACAATTCTATCTCCAGGTAAAGGTTGGAGATTCTATCTAACAAACTTCGACTAATCAAGCATCCAAAAAGTACAAAAACGAGGCGGAAAATTTCCATTTTGACAATCAATCAGAATCGGCAAATAGAGAAAGCGACCCGAATGGAATGGAAGAAGAACGAAGACCTGCTGACGCAAGACAAGCGAGCGAGATCGCGAGGCGTGAGTAGATCGAGGACGTCGCATAGAATCTCGTCGGGGATGACGCGTAGGTCGCCGAGGGCGTCGGAGCGCCGATCCCTAATCCCCGGCGGCTCCATGGACGGATCGCGTTGGGTCGAGGAGTGATGAGAGAAAGCAGGCGAGGGAGGGAGGGGGAGGGGAGCAGCTACGAGGGTTCAATGGCAAGGGATTGGAGGGAATGGAAGAGCATATATGCGCGTTGGTTCGACGTGAATGCTACGCGCACTACACGCGGACACAAGGCAAGAAGAAAAAGAAGAAGAAGAAGAAGCCCGCAACGCGAAGGCAGGAGGATTTTTTTTTTTTTTTTCCTACTAAAGGGTAGTTCAGTAATTTGAGAGATTGAATCGGTGCGCTTGTAAACCTCCGTGGACCAACAGCCCCTGCCTACCGTACCCTTGGATCTCATTCCGAATAGATCTACAGAAGAGAAGGGAGCGCGGCGGTGATGGACGAGGAAGAGCACGAGGTCTACGGAGGAGAGATCCCCGACGTGGCTGATATGGACGCCGACGTAGATATGTCTAATCCTGGAGACACCGACATCAAGGTACTCCTTTCTCTTCGCTAGCTAGTGGCTATCGTCTCCTCGATTTCTTATGCCCTTTTGCGGATCCCGTTTCAGGAGCTGGACGAAATGAAGAAGCGGCTCAAGGAGATGGAGGAGGAGGCCGCCGCTCTGCGGGAGATGCAAGCCAAGGTCGAGAAGGAGATGGGAGCCTCCCAAGGTCGTCTTCTATTTTCTTCTCCAACTTCAATCTGGAAAATCTAGAAATCTCGTTCGATTCTTTTTCCTACTTACCAACAATTTTAATGCTAGAGGAGATTTTGTAGCTAAAGATCTGTTGATTTGCTGGATGGTTGTTAAAGTTTCTGTTGCTACCAAAGTAATCGATGATTGCGAGCCATTCTTGAGATAATTGGGTAATGGTGGGTAGGAATAGGGCAGTTCATAACTGAGAATTATTCATGGCATGTGAAGATGCTAAATTGTCTCCAGAATATATATTCTATCCCGATACCGAACTATAATATACACAATGGGGCAGCCGCGCATCTACATGATCTTAGAAAATACTCATTTTTTTCGAGTAAATTATTGATTTTTGCTAACCTCATCTCATTCAGATGCATAAACATGATAGTCTTTTTCCCCATCTCTTTCATTTGTAGACTCTGAAGGTGCAGCTACAAGTCAAGCAAGTAAAGAGGAGGTTGATGCTCGGTCTATATATGTTGGCAATGTAAGCTCCAAAGTTCCTTCGTTATGTCCATAGACTTTCTAATTCAAACATAATGGTTATTATGTTCTAGCCTAGACAATAATAATGGTTATGTCCTGATTCCGAAGATATTTTAAATCTCACATAATGGTTATTATGCTCTAGCCTAGCTAGTACAATTTGTGTTTTCAGCCTTTTGATACATCAGTCGAATACAATCCTCACATAATGGCTATGCACAGAGAATTTCAAGTCTCACATAATGGTTATCATGTGCTAGCCGAGATAATGCTGTGATTTTAGCCTTTTGATACATTAGTTGTAGATATGTACTTATCTTTTGTTCGAGTAACTTATGTTGTGGATGAATTTGTGATTGAGCACTACTAGTTCATTTGTTGATATGCCTCAATGAAAGTTGGTAGTATGCTACTTGCTCGAGATGACAATAGCAACTATCCTTAAGAATGGTAAATTTGTTTGGGATTGGTTCTTCATTCATATTATGATCTCTTTAATGTAAAGCATTGGGACAATCTCCTGAAAGTTCCAGTAGTTTAGATTGTAGCAAACTGTGCTAGCCATCCCATATAATTGAGTTGTATAGCACAAAATAGTTTTTTTTTATATATATTTATCATTATGACCTAGATGCAAAATATTTTCAATGGCTTGCTTATTTTGAGAAAATTCATAGTAATCACTAAA
>JBAMHZ010249722.1:0-13242 GCA_037177395.1 Alpinia galanga | reverse complement strand
GAATCTAAATCAGTTCTTGACCGAGAAACCTTCCAAGCTGGCTGAGGATGCAACTGATATTCAGACCATCAATACAGTGGAGGCATGGACTTATTTCGAGTTCTTATATCGAAATTACATCCTTAACTGCCTTGCTGACTCGCTGTACACTAAGTATAGCACGAAGAGAACGACTAAGGAGTTGTACGAATTCTTGTATAACAAGTACAAGACGAAGGATGCAGGGGCCAAGAAGTTCATAGTAGGTCGATTCTTGGACTACAAAATGGTTGACTCTAAGACTGTGATGAGCCAAGTTCAGGAGCTTTAGGTGATTCTGCATGAGATTCATTCGGAAGGGATGGTTCCGAGAGAAACTTTCCAGGTGACAGCTATTATAGAGAAGCTACTTCTCGGTTGAAAAGACTTTAAGAACTATAAACGAAAGGAGATGAACATGGAGGAACTTATTGTTCGACTTCGGATCTAGGAAGACAACAAGAGTTCAGAGAGAAAAATGTTCTCTTAGACTACTATGAAAGCCAATGTGGTCGAGCACAGTTAAAGCTCGAAACGGAAGAATCTCAAATCTTCCAGGATGGGACCCAGAAAGAAGAAATTCTCTGGAAAGTTCTTTAACTGTGATCGAGTTAGTCATAAATTTTTAGAGTGTAGAAAGTGAGAAAAAGTAGGAGGCCAATATGAACGAAGGATCAGAAGTGGACAAACTCTGTGTGGTGATCTCCGAGCTAAATCTGGTGAGTTTAAATCCATGACAATGGTGGATGGATATTGGTGCCATCAGATATATGTGCTGCAACAAATAGCTACTCCACAACTTCGAAGAAGTCAAAGGGGATAAGCTATATATGGAGAACTCAGCAATCTCGAACATCATGGGAAAAAAAAAAAGTGGTACTAAAGATGACCTTGGACAAAGAGCTCACTTTGAACAATATGTGTATGTTCTGAAAGTTTAGAAGAATATGGTGTCCGAATCATTTTTAAGTAAGCACAACTTTTGTTTTTGAGTTGGACAAAGTGGTTTTGTCTTAAAAAAATAGAATATTTGTAGGAAAAAGCTATGTAATTAACGGGTTTTTTAATCTCAATGTAATGACCATTAGGCCTAAAGTTACTAAGAATGAAAGCTCTTCCACTTATATGTTTGTGACATGATAGACTAAGACATGTTAACTACCATGTGCTGTATAGATTGATTAACATGCAAAGTGTGCGTACATTCCACCTTACTTGAAACACAAGTGTGAGATTTGTGTTAAATCAAAAATAATAAGATCATCCTTTAAACATGTTAAAAGAAGCAATGAGCCACCTAGCTTAATCTATACCAACGTGTGCGACCTAAAGGGGACACTGAAACATGGTGGGAACAAGTACTTCATCACTTTTGTTGATATTAACACAAGATATTGTTTTGTGTATCTTATCAAAAGTAAGGATAAAGCTGTAGAGAAATTTAGTCTCTATAAGAATGAGGTTGAAAACCAACCTAATAAAAAGATTAAGGTGGTTCGAAGTGACCGAGGCAGTGAGTATGTATTATTGTTTGCAGAGTTGTATGCTGAACATGAGATTAAACACGAAACCACAACACCCTTCACTCCTCAGCAAAATGATGTTGCTGAGCGAAAGAATTGTACTCTAAAAGAGATAATGAATGCTCTACTATTAACCTCTGGACTATCAGAGCACTTGTGGGGGAAGCTGTGTTAATAGCTAATTACCCTTTGAATGAGGTACATCGAAAGAAAATAGATAAGAGCCCTTATGAGCTGTGAAACAGAAGACAACCATCCTATAAATTCTTGTGAGTGTGAGAGTGTTTGGTCAAAATTTTGGTGTCTGATTTGAAAAGGATCAAAATAGGATAAAAAAACTGTTGATTGTATATTTATTGGATATGCACATAACAATAATGCCTATAGGTTTCTTGTGTATTAGTTTCAAATTTCGGAGATACACAAGAACTCAATTATTAAATCGAGAAATGTTTCGTTCTTCGAACGTGTGTTTCTGTATAAGACCCGACAAAATGTTGACTTCTTAAAACGGGTATATGCAACACAAGAGGAAGAAGAAAATGATGAACAAGTTGAGGGTGAGCTCAGACGAAGTAAAAAAGTTTGGGTCAAAAAATTCGATGGAATGGAATTTATCACTTTTATATTGGAAAATGATTTCCAAAGTTACTCAGAAGTCATAAAGTCGTCTGAGGGACCTTAATGGAAAGAGAATTTCATCTGAGATCGACTCTATTTTGCAAAATCGCACTTAAAAACTTGTGAATCTTCCTCAGGGAAGTAGACCACTAGGATACAAGTAGATTTTCAAGAAAAAGATAAAATTAGATGGTACAGTTGATAAGTACAAAATCAGATTGATGATTAAAAATTAACGATAACGATAAGACCTTGATTACTTTGATACTTATTCTCTGGTATCGAGAATAACTTCCATCAAAGTGTTGTTGGCAATTGCCACTCTATAGAATTTGGAAATATATTAGATGGATGTAAAGACAACATTTTTAAATAGGAATTTAGAAGAGGAAATTTACATGAAACAACTTGAGGAGTTTTTTGTGCCAGGACAGGAAACAAAAGTTTATAGATTGGTGAAGTTGTTATACAACTTGAAATAAACATGAGAAATTTGATAATGCCATGATGGAGAGTTGATTTAAAATTAACGAAAGTAATAAATGTGTCTATGGTAAAGATATAGAAAATGATTTTGTCATCTTGTGTATTTACATAGATGATATATTTATCATTGGGAGCGATAATAAGATAATCAAATCTACTAAAGATATGTTGAACTTAAGATTTGACAAGAAAGACATAAGTCTAATTGATCTTAGAAATTAAAATTCTTAGAATATCAAAAAGACTTACTCTCATTTAGTCCTATTATATGGACAAAAATAGACATTCACCAAGGGTGATACTGTGTTGGCATGAGCTCAACATCTATCAAAAAATCGAGGAGAGAGTATCTCTCAGATAAAGTACGCCTGAGTGATTTGAAATTTGATGTACTTAATGAGTTGTACACAGCCAGACATAGCCTACGCAGTGAGCAAATTGAGTAGATACACGAATAATTCAAATATTGAGCACTGGAAAGGGATAAGACGAGTACTAAGGTACTTGAGATATACTTGTGTATATGTACTACACTATGCGAGATATTCTGCTGTGATTGAAAGATACAACGATGTGAGTTGGATACCTGATGTGAAAAACTCAAAGTCTACTAGTGGATATATATTCACCTTGGGTGGTGTAGCTATTTTGTAGAAATCTTCTAAGCAAATCACAATAACCCTTCATATTTTTATATATATGCCACATATATATGTACTTTACTATCAGATCTTAACCTTATTATCAGGAAGGCCTACATATCTTCCGATAGGAGTCGGTCCAAAAACATATTCTTCTTTGCTTTGTATTGCAGGAATCATCTTTGTTTCTCTTTTTTTTTTGTTGAGAAATTTAAGTTTTCTCTACTATTTTCTGTATTTGAAGTAATTGACCAAACTGGAAATAAAGTATTGAACAGAGGTTATTTTTGCATTCAAAAGATTCTAAATTTTTTCATGCTTTTCCTTTAATTTATGGTTCTTTAATTTTTCTGGAGTTAAGCAAATGAGTAACTTAGCTTACTGATAATGCATGAATTACTTCAAATAATTGTTTGAGTTGTAATAACCTAAAAGCAGTTGCTGTCAAGCAATGGCCAATTTATATATTTGTAGTTTGCATCCTCACGTTTTTCCTGAAATAAAAAACCTCCTAATCCTCTCGTTCAGATTATAAATAGGATTGAGAAGCTAGAATAAGCCTAAAGATCAAACGTGTAAGCAAAATTAAGTCTATTCATAAGCAATTAAATATGTGAAAACGCTGAGAGTGAGAGTGTTGAGGTTGGCAACATAGATTGATAAAATTAATAGTTAGGATTGAAACTGGCAATATGCATTGATGTCATCTTGGAGATTTTGATAGGATTAATTAAAGTTTATCAGTTCAGAATCTAAGTTTTATATTTATGATTGGGAAACCGACATTCATGTCAAAATTTTCTCTTGACTTTTAGATAATTATAACTCTTTTTAGTATTTTCTCTCAAATTGCAGGCTATATAACATATACTTCCTTTAGTTCAGAGAATATTTATGCAGTGAAATAATTATGACATTTTCAAGATATGGGCATACTTAGAGGATCTATTTGGATAAATTTTTAATTATCTTTTTCTTAATTTTGACATGTAATTTTGCTCTGAAACTTTACTCTTTTTTTAGAATATATGTTGTATTTAAAAAGTTGTTAGTATTTACTTAGTGCGCAATGTTAGAAAAAATCCTGCTTGCAAAATGAGTCTGATTACTTGGATTTGTTTGTTGTGTTGACACAGGTACTGGTAGGTATGCATGCCGAGTCTGATTAACAAAGTTATTCACCATCTCTTGTTGGTCAAGTATCTATCCTATTAAATCAGTTGCTGATTTTCATATACGTTTGCTTTTGATAATGGGTGTGAATGAAGCTGCAAGTTTGCGTCTTAGGATCAAACTCTACGAGTAGAAACTAATGAACACCATGTTATAAGTAATGTTCGACTGTAGCTTGCTTCTAACTTTTCAGTTGTTTTGCTACTGATAGTTTAGAGTCAGAACTTGACTCCTTTGTATTGTAGTTGTGGATGGGGCAAATTCATTTTGTAGAAATTTTCTTATGCTACACTTCTTGCTCCCTTGTTAGTTAAAAATTGTTACTACTGTATCGCCTTAGGTCCTCTGACTTTGAACAAATAGTCAGATCACCTTTTCAGTCATTAGAAGTTCAAAAGAAATTTTTTCAGTTGAGTATTTGATAGTAATTTTCTCAGATTCTTTTTTTCATGTCATTCTCATGAAATGGAAAACATTCTTTTCATGTCACTTCTTCCCTACCATGAAATCTATTGGTGTGTAATTAGTTCTTTTTTCCCCTGTTACAGCAGTCAGCAGTGCCAAATCTGGGATCGACAGACAGTTGATTATAATAGAAGTAGCTTAATTTATTTATCATATATTGGTTTTGGATATTCAGAAAATGTCTTCTCTTCAGTTACTGTCACTAACTGAACATGGGCGTAACATTTTGGCATCTAGAAGGTATGCGTGGCTACATAGAATTATCCTGTATTTTATGTTGTTTACTCAATGGTATCATTCTTATCTGTTAGTTGAATACTTTAAATCACTTGTAAATTTATTGAATAGAACTGCTTTTTAGTTTTCAGAACAGAATACAACCAAAAAAGAAAATGGCTGATAGTGATATACTATTTGGGGAAGGCTTTACTTGTTTTGTTGAGACAAAGATGGTTAAGTGTTTCTTCTTTGTTTTTGTCATGCACTAGATTATCCTGCCACATACAAGGAGGTACCTCATTGGGTAATAATTGATGAAAACACCTTCCATATCCTTGGTAACATGCATCTAATTTGCAGCAATCAAATACCATATAACACGACTTGTATTTTGTTAATTCTCAAAGTATTATATATGAAAATATCTTGTTAAAAGAAATCTGCTATACAGAAGATTACTTTTTTGTAACTAAAATATATAGCAGTGTGTAATAGTATCAAAACACTAGATGGATTGGTAAAATAAGCAAAGCATGTGTAGAAACAAAATTGGCTTCTTGCACTTCTAAGTTTCTTTAAGCAACTTTATATTCTAGCTGGAACCAAACAAGGTATTAAAACCTTGTCCTTGCTTGTAAATATAGAGGCTAGGGAAAACTCTGAATACAAATTGCTAAGTGGGGAATATAATCTTATTTAAGAATTCAAAACCAATCGATATTCGCGTTCAAACTTTATAGTTTTCACTTAAGCATATAATTAACTTTCAATCTTTATAGCACTTAATAGTTATGACACCTTGTTATGTATCTATATTACCACAATTCACATATATATTTTATCACGAATATGTCCACTAATATTAGAATACATAATATCACGAGAGTAAAACCTCATTGGTGATAATAGTAATATTGTGAAGCACACAAAATGATCACACATGACACATGCTATCACAAAGCCTATGTCACTTTTTTACCATTGAATCCATCATTTACTATAGCCATTTCCTTTATTAATCAATAATAACAACTATTTCACCTTTGAGATTTTATCTCATACAACAATTTCACTTTTAAAGATTGGTTAGATTGAGACACTAATCTATGTTATCATTTACTAATTTTTGCATTAAATCTCTAGCATAAGAGAAACATTCAAACATCAATATAAAAATATATCAAAGCATGGAAGATGAAACCGTGTAAAAGATAAATATCTTTTAATATAGATATCAATCTATAAAAGATTAAAGAATAGGAACATGTTATCTTTTAAGAAGACTTTCCCACTTGATTTCCATAAGATAACCATCATGTAATAAAATTTAACATATGAAAGAGAAGATAGCTTAGCAAGTTAACTTACCCATAATGTAACCAATAATTTTGTTCTTTTATCACCATTTTGATATTTGAAGGGGAGCCTTGGCGTAATGGTAAAGTTGCTGCCGTGTGATCTAGTGGTCATCAATTTGAGTCGTGAAAATAGCCTCTTATAATGCAGGGTGAGGCTGTGTATAATAGTTCCTTCCTCGAGACCTTGCATAGAATGGAATTTCGTGTATCGGGCTGCCATTTTATATATTTTTTTATCACCATTTTGCTAATTTAATATCATTTAAATCCACTTTCAAAAACATTCATAAGACCAATGTACCTATTCACAATTTAAGTTATTTATACTTTTATTTCCAACACAAGGGATCATCTCAAAAAGTATCAAAGACGATCCTAAATTTTCACGAGTTAATGTGCTCCTTCTGACCAAGTGTCTATATAATCAACACAATTATATCTTAAAAAAATCCAAAAGAGCTAACGCATAAAGAAAAATGGTACATATTATACCTAAGATTAATGGACCTAACCTATCCACCAATCCTTAATACTCTTAATTTAAAGATTAACCATTATAAATAAATAGTTAACTTTTAAATCCCCAATTTAATAAAGCCAACTTTGGTATCAACATTATTATAATTTCGGATTAGGACTTATGTGGATAATTTTTCTCCTATAACTTAGTTAAGGAAACAAAAGTTGAATTCCAATGATGCAAAACTTTAGACCTCTCCAAGCCTTGACAAATAACAACCTAAATGCTCAATTAAGGAAACAAAAGTTGGGTTCCAATGGTGAAGAATCCTTGAACCTCCCTAACCTAAACAAATTAGGTCTAACAATTTATAACTATTCAACCCCATAACCAAGGAAAATGCTCATTGAGTCTTTACTTAAAATGAATTGTAATAAATGGCTTTCCAATCTAAAGGGAATAGATGATGTGATTCATATCAAAAAATAAAGTTAGGAGGGCGGAAAATAGAGTTGTTGCCATGCCAGAAAGGAAGGAAACCACGACCACACTTGGAAAGAGGATTGGTAGGCAATAATGATGTGAGCTCATGAAGGGAAACAACGGTTGGTGCACGACCCATGTGGGTGAGGGCTGATGGTTGTTATGCCTTGTGCATGCACGAGGTTAGGCAATGGTGGTGCCTTATATGCATGCTCGACAACTATGTCAAAGCGAGTGTGAGGGTTGAGCAACAATGTAAGGGTGTTGCTAGGGGTTGACATTGATGTTGGCACTTCGTGTGTGCGTGCGAAGGCAGATAACGATTGATGCTCCGAGGATGCATGACGAGTGTGAGCTAAGTGCCAATAGTGTCTATGTGTGCAATGAAGGTGTGATGGCGGTGTCTTGGTTATGAGGGGGAAGAAGAAGAGAGAGGCATGGCGCTAGTCTAAGCACATGTATGGAAGGGGCCAATTGTGGTTGTGAGGGAAAGAAGAGGGGAGAGAGACAAAAGCTTCAAGTGGGTACATGGAAGAAGTAGCTCCATGGAGGCAGTATGAGGGGAAAAAGAGGTTTATATATTCTAAGAAGGCCTAGCCTACATTTAAAATTTCTTCTGCTCTAGATAAGTTCAAATCGAGCATAGTTTAGACCACAACTCAATCAAATTCTAATTAACTCTTAAATGGTCCATAAGAGATAATAAGTTAATTTGGTTTAGCTTTTTGATTATCTAAAATATAAAATAAATTATGATGAGTAATTTAAAAAAAGGGCAGTCCGGTGCACGAATCTCTCGTTATGCGAGGTTCTGAGGAAGGGTCTATTATACGCAACTTTACCTTGCCTTGCAATAGGTTCTTTTTAGGACTCAAACCCGTGATCTCTAGGTCACAAGATAATAACTTTACTGTTGTGCCAAGACTCTCCTTCTATGATGAGTAATTTAAATACAATAAAATATCGATATCTAACATTTCTTTAGTTTAATTCAACCTTTTAGTTTTTGTAACAAAATATAAAAAAAATTAATGACGACGATCTTCATAATTTTTCTTAGAAATTGATAAATTTGGGTTTTTGATTGCTATTGAAAATGGACCTATCTTGTAGTAAGTCGCCTAGAATTTTTATGGGAAGATATCTCGTCATCCAATTGGTTAGTTATTTGAATGAGACTTAGGGCCGATTTCCTATGGTGAGAGTGAAACCGAAGGGAAGGATGGAACTCAAAGACCATAAAGAGGCCATTTCCTAAGGAAATACTGGCAAAGGAAACGAGAGCAGAAATATCACCCTCAAAACCATGATTTTGGCTTCCATGCATGTCGAGCAAAGGCCACTTAGGAGAGTGTGGGTATTCTCTACATTTGTATTTTTACCCTTTCAAAAGCCTCCTGACCCATCATCCCTTATCGACATTGGCAAATTTATCTCAAATTCATCTTCTTTCTTATCACTCCAACCACAACAAAACCTAGCTGTAAGTCTATTATGGGGTTATATATGGTGATTGATCAAGGCGAATTCCTCTCCCTTGCTTCTTTCTTGAATCAAGGACCCCTCAGCGAGATTATTTTGGTTCAAAAAGAAGCAACTCCTCTCCGAAGGGACATTGAGCAGTTTTCCTTCAGCAAAGGTCAAGGAGATTTGACATGCGAATTGCCACCTTATCGACTAAGAACAATGAATCATGGTGGATATGAAAAAAAAGGAACAGGGTGAAAAGTATTTTAATGGTTTTTGAATACTTCTTTCTTTTTTCTTCTTGAAGGAATCAGTAAGCCAAGAAAGTAGCTAATTTAGTTCCATCCACAGAAACACATTCAGGGGAGACGATTTCCTCCATGCAATGTCTGGATATATTTCTCCCTGCTTCCCTTCCAGACAAGTTTCCTCTTCCCTAGGAAACTGGCCCTTAATTTGCATAAAATGGCATGAAATAGCTTTTCTCCGAGATTAAGTCTTTGCTTGATATACTAAGAAAAAGAAGGCTAAGTTTTTCTTCTTTGTTATTTTTGATTTAATTTAACCTTTTAACTTTTCACTGTTAACCTAGCTAGGATTTTTCTTTTAAAAACAGTTTGCTTTCTCTGTAGTATCATATAACTTCACTAGTTCCTCAGAATCAAAATGGTCCTGCTCATCTACAATCACCATTTCTTAATTGCATGGTCATCATCATCTTTTAGCATTTTATCCTTTACTGACCCGATCAAGATGATATGAGTTTTTTTTGCATGCATATGTTTGCTAATGTCTCTATATGATATCAAGCAGAAGAACGTTGGTGGCAGTCTCAGCTGTCCTGGTGGCTGGTGGCACTGTCGCATTCATGCAAACACGCCTCTATAGGAGATCCCATAAATCTGGTGAGAATGGAGAAAACTCAAGTCAAAATGGTATTTGTAATCAGCCAGTTCACGGGGCAAGGCCAACTAGAAAAGGATTGAGATCCCTGCATTATTTAGCAGCAACCTTGCTTTCACAGATGGGTCCTAATGGGATGCGCAATCTCATGGGACTAGTGGCTATAGCGGTGAGCTCTGTTTTACTTTGTCCTTCCTTGTTTCTTGTGGACTGTATGTTGTCTAGTTTCTCTTTGTTTGCTACTGCACTTTCGTGTACATGTAGGAAAATTTATCTTTGAATTAGACTCGTATTATCAATTTTTGGATTGGGTATGTGTTGGTGCAATTTCCATTCTCCCTTAACATTATCAGCTAATACATACATTAAATCTATTCCTTTTTTTATCCTAAAGGTTCCTCTTATTTAGGTTCCCTTGTTGAATTACTTATTTTTCATAAACCCTCCAATAAGTTAATGTCATATACTGGAAAATAGGACTGATATAGCAGTCAGCATTCCATGTTGCTATTTGAAGTTGATTTTATTTTGCTGTGCTATAGAAAGTTCTCAACAGAAATAATATGGAGGTGCATGAGTAATGGATGGAAGGATCCAAGTATCAATATTGATATCAACCTAGAAATGATACATTTTATATTCCATTAAACATTGGTACTACTAAAGTTCAAAATCTTGAGCTGTGACAGTTTCAGTGAATTGGAATGATACTGTTTTGGTATTATGTCGATGTTTTGGTGCATGATGCTGGTATTGGAAAGTTGAAGAAGGAAAGAGATGAAGTATAGGAAGGAGACATTGTCTGAACTGAATATGACAATGTCTTCTCCCTTTGCTTCATCTCCTCCTTCAACTTTTAATTTTGTTAGTCGTACAATGCATTAGGGCATTAATACGATATTAGAATAGTATTGTTCTAGTCAAAGACTGAAATTACGGCTTGAAATTTTGAACCTGGTGCCGAGTGGTATTGAGTTTCGGTGACTTATTGGAATAATATGTTTCAACCGTTTTACTCGGTATAGTACGAGATTTCAAACCATGGGTAATAAAATAGTAAGATGTTTGGTTCATGAAATTTTTTTATTTTTAGTTTTTAATTTAAAAATAAAATATAATGACAATAACAACCATATCTTATCTCACTAGGTGAGGTCGGTTATATGAATCCTCCTATGTCATTGGGTTTTATATCTTACTATATCATCATCTATATTTAAATAAATTTTATCTTGTTAAACAAGTCTTCTTTGGTTTTTATCTTTCTCGTTTGATTTGCATATTTGTAATAATTTTACATTGTCTAACTGGAACATTTACCGATTGTCTAAGTATATGTCCGTGCCATCTTAAATATGTTTCTCGGAGTTTTCTTCAATAGGTGCAACTTTAACTTCCGCTCTAATATTCACATTTTTTTTATTTTATCCATCCTCATATATTCATATATTCATTTTAACATTCTCTTCTCTGTGACTTTCATCTTCTGTTTATGTGCTTGAGTCATACCCCAACATTTGACAAATTTAAAAATAAAATAAAATTAAAAGTTTAAAAGAAAAAAATATTTATCGTATAACTCACCTTAAATTCAAATGTGTAAAAATTCACTAAACTATACCTAAGAATGCCTTTTTCTTGATTAAGATGGTTAAATCCAAATTAATAAAAATTACTTAAATCTAAATTTAAATATATTAAATCTGATTTAATCTAAATTTAAGCAGTTAATATAATTTAAATTTAATTGATCTGATTTTAGTTAAATTAAATCAGATTTAAGATATTAGAGGTAGAGCAAAGACAGATATATGAAATTTAAATTTAACAATATTAGACGTAATAAGACAAGTGTTAAGATAAGAGATGATGAGTTATATGAAATTGAGAGCTTTAAATATTTAGGATCACTTTTGCATGACAATAGAAAGATGTCTTACGTGGAATATAAGCAGGATAATTAAATGGAGGAGAGTATCGTGTATTTTATGTGATCGTAAAGTACTTCTAAAACTTAAGCGATGTTCTACAAAACGGTGATTAAATTTGCTATGTTACATGACGCTGAATCTTGGACTATGATTTGAGTATATGAGCAGAAGATGAGAGTTGTAGAGATGAGGATGCTAAGATGGATGTGTAGACATATACGAGAATGAACAGAATAAGAAATAAGAACATTAGAGAGAAAGTCAGAGTTGCATCTATTGAGAAAAAACTCCGAGAGACGCATTTAAGGTGGTATAGGTATGTACCTAGACGACCAATAAATGCTTCGGTTAGGCGATGTGAAACTATGATAAATACGCATATCAAATGAGGAAGAGGAAGACTAAAAAAAACTTGGCTAGCAACAATAAAAAGATAAAATTTATTTAAGTATAGATGATATAGTAGGGGATAAAGTCCAATAGTGTAGAAGGATCTATATAGTCAATCCCACCTAGTGGGATAAGATTTGATTGTTGTTAAATCTTATTTTAATTTCATTGAATTTTTTATTATATATAATTTTAATTAATTAGATTAATTAATTAAGACAAATATGATTAATTGATCTGATCTTATTGACGTCTGATTTAGTTAAGTCAGATTAAATTTAATTAACTTTAAAATGAGATTAAATTAAATAAATAAAATTAAATATGATCTTAACCTATACTTGATTTTAATTAAATCAGATTTAATTAAATTAAATACGATTTTGATTAAATTAAAGATGATTTAATTATATCTGATTTTAAATAAATAAATATTTTGAATTGTTAAAATAAAATGGATTTTAGATTTGTTAACTCGATTTAATCTGATTTAATTAAATCTAGCTTTTAAATTGCATTTAATTAAAATAGATCTGATTTAATTTTAATTAATTCTGATTTTAGTTAATTAAATTGAATCAAATTAATTAATTAAATTATGTTTAGTTTGATATTACTGAAATCTTATTTAATTAAATAAAATCAAATTTAGTCTTCTTTTAATCAAATTTTGTTAATTGAACAATTAGTAACTAAACTATTAATAATCATACCCATATATGCTTTGCTTACCCGAGATCCACCATCTCAGTTTGCAAGCTAGTCACTCATGAGTTCTTCCTCACACTTCTATTTGCTTTCATCAAATGGTGTAATAACCAACCCATTACACACTATTGGAAATCCTCATTGAATCATATATATTTTCCATCATTTTTGCTCAAAATATCATCTAATCACTATTGAGGTAGACTAAGAACAGGATTCTAGTCTGTATTAATGTCATAAGTAGCCCTTGCTTAATTTAGTTAAACATATTAAACAACAATAACAATTAAGCCTTTATCCCATTAAGTAGGATCGACTATATGGATCCTCTTACGCCATTGAGTTTTATTGCCTACTATATTCTCATCTATATTTAAATAAATTTTATTCTATTTT